>JAJIBD010005410.1:120000-174822 GCA_021461705.1 Cryptotis parvus
GTGGGAAATAGTGTCTAGCTGGAAGCTCAGTTAAAACTCTGAGGTTTCTATTGGTGAAAGGATGAAATGAAAAAAAAACTTGAGAGATTATCTGCTTCTGCCACAAATGTTATTTGATTCATGGGTGATTTCTGGTACCACTCTAGGGAGTGCTTGAGAAGAATATTTGATCACTGTGGGGCAGTGTGGGGTGGTTACCGTGGTGGGATGTATTAACTTAGAGTTTAATTAAATTTAGGGTTCACTAGGCTTGAGAAAAGGGAAACCACTGAGTGTACTTGTGTTGATGGTGACTGGATTTGGTTGACTAAATTCATTGATGAGTTAAAAGTCGTGATTAGCTCCATAACCTTGGTTTACTGTCAAAATACCAAAAAAAAAAGGGGGAGGGAATTTAACCATATATTACATTCGGTCATTTTGAGAAATGACTTTCAGGTTTGACAAATATGAAGGTTTCTAAGTAGAAATTGGTTGCACTTACTTATTTTTAAAAAAAGTAAAAGCATTCCCTTCTCAGCTCTTGCTTTTTCTTGAACGTTGTATATTCTTCAGTGTTAACATTCTTTCCATTTGAGGTCCACTTGGTCTCTTAAAAAGTAAACACAAATAGCTCTCAACAGCACCTCTATACATACACAAGAGAAGTAAATTCAATCCTAAATAAAATCTAGTAGCTTGCCAGTATTTTCAGTACTTAGGAATTATAAGAATTTAGCCATAGAATTTGAAAACAAATTGAAGTCTCTTTTTAGCCATTTTTTTTGTTTTTAGTAGCGACCAGAATCCCATTCATTGCAAAATATTTTCCTAGGCATGAATGCCTGTGTTTGATCCAGGAATAATAAATGAGTGACTTTCCCAGCAGAAGGGTGGGGGGTGGGATTCCTGGCACTTTTTTTTTCAAGTAAAGGAAAAAACAACCTCACAGAAATGTGCACTTTCAACAGTTTTGTGTTTGTGAAAATGTGGATTAACAGGATTTTAAAAATGCAAGTTATTTTCTAAATCCCATATTGCAATAATTACAAATATGATGACTGAGAACTACTGGGAATTAAGTCAGTATAAGTTACCTTGCCTAGATTTTACAATCAGGGGCATAAACTAACAAGACCTCTTAAGTTGATGACCTTTTTATCTTAATTATTTGACTCAATGTTTTCTTTTTAAATATAAACATTTGCTTTTGCTAAAAACTAATTTGAAATTCTTGGGTGCTGAGTATACACAGAAGAAACAGTTCTGTTGGAGGCAACAGAATGCAGTTGAAATTTAAAAACAAATAACAAGTTATAAGTTATATTGCGAAAAACCTGATCTTTCCACATTGAGTTTCATCAATAAATGCTCCAGATGAGAGCCTTTCACTGAAAGTATACCACCTATACAGCAGAGCCTGGCAAGCTACCTGTGTTTTATTTGATATGCCAAAAAAACAGCAACAATTATGAACCTCATTCCCATGACCTGAAAGAATGATTTGAGGCTTTTCCTGTTCCTGGAGCGAGCAGATATCCCTGAGGTACACTCACTTGCAGCAGGACAAATGGAGATGTTACTGGTGCCCACTCGAGCAAATCGATGAACAACGGGAAGACCAGTGATACCAGTGAAGTTATATTGCATTGTATTCATTTTTATAATACACAAAGAACACAATTAAAACTACTTTTAAAAATTGGGGGCCACACCTTGTAGAGCCCATGCACATGCCCAACCCGGGTTTGATTCCCGGCATCCCATATGGTCCTCCGAGCACCGCCGCCAGGAGTAATTCCTGAGTGAAGAGCCAGGAGTAACTCCTGAGCGTCGCCGGGTGTGACCCAAAAAGAAAAAAAACTAAAGGGTCTGCAGGAAAACCCTTACCTTTAACTCCCCTGCATTCCCTGTTACACTCTGACCCAGTTTTCCTATAAGAACCTTGTAAACGAGCCTTAGTTAACTTAGTCCTATACTAAGTTCCTCCCCACTTGGAGAGCTTCTTTTTATTTGATATGCCAAATACCAGTAACAATTATATTAGTTCATTCCATTGACCTAATATAATGGTTTGAGGCTCTTTATGTTCCTGGAGTGATAGATGCCCTTGGGCTCTACTAGCATGAGACAGGACGTATGGAGATATTACTGGTGCCCGCTCTAGCAAATAGATGATTAACAGGAGGATAGTGATAGTGATAGTGATAGTGACTTTCTAACTCTGAGCCTGAGCATCTTTTATTATTCGATGTTTTCTTTCTTGAACCTGGGAATCGCAGATGAACACAGACCGGCCGCTGCTGCTTCCGCCTCACCTGCCCTCGGATTATGGTAAATCCATGTACATATAAACTTTAACATTTCCGCGTGTGCGCAGTGTGTGTATGTGTACGTGTGTGCATGTGTGTGTGTGTGTGTGCATGTGATGTGTGTGTGCGTGTGTGTGTGAGCCATATGTGGGGCAGCTGCAACTCTCCTGTGTGAGGTCCCCCTCCAGGGAGGGGGGGGACAGATGGGGCAGCGGCTTGGAGAGTTCTAGGGCAAGGGTGACGCCGTTTCCTCAGTCCCCAGTGCCACTGTCACACGCACCAAGGCACTCGGGAAAGCCCCAAGGTCTGGGATCCCCAGCAAGGGAAAAACACAACAGTAATGCCGTTAAATATTCCTTTAAAATAAAAAGAAAATTCAGCCGTCTTCCAAGGAGCAATACTAATGGACCTAATGTTTTACATCCCAGAGTCCCAGGTTTCCCAGCACCTCCAAGTGTGGACCTTAACCCCCTCCCAAAAAAAGAATGCTAAGGGACCTGAAAATCAAAAGTCCTGTTTCCCAGGGCAGAGAGCTAGCATGGGAACGAAAGTCTGTTAGCAGTGGACGCTGTTTGCGCCCATGCATAGAGCTAGGCATTGCCCCACAACATGGCGAGGTTTGACCCAAATCCTCCCTACCACGGAAACAAAACACAAATTTAAAAGTATCTTATTTATCAAGTGGCATTTCCTGTATTTAATGTAGGGATGTCAGTTGAGGTAAACAATAGATACCAATTTGATTTGATTTTCTGTGATAAACCATGAGTATTTTTTAAAAATTAGGGTCTGGAGAGAAGGCAAAGCAGGAAAGGTGCTTGCTTTGTGTGCTGCCAACCCAGTTCGAACCCCAACGTCCCATACAGTCCCCTGAGCACTGCCAAGAGTGATTCCCGAGCACAGACCCAGGAGGAAGCCCTGAGCACTTTAGGAGTAGCCGAAAACCTCACTCATAATAATAATAATAATATGAGGAAAATTTGCCTCTGATTGTTCCCCTCTTTTAAATTGTTGCTCCAGAGTATGGTTGCCAGCTGTTAGCCAGGTTGCTTAGTTGATTCCTTTATTTTAGCCATGGTCGTGGGTCCATCTTACACTACCCTCCAGTATGTTTAGTTTCTTTTTTTTTTCTTTTTTGGGTCACACCCGGCAATGCTCAGGGGTTACTCCTGACTCTGCACTCAGGAATTACTCCTGGCGGTGCTCAGGGGACCATATGGGATGCTGGGGATCGAACCCAGGCCGGCACAGGCCGGCCGCGTGCAAGGCAACCGCCCTACCCGCTGGGCTATGGCTCTGGCACCCTAGTTTCTCTTTCAATGTTACCATCAGCCCTTTCTTTGTCTAGCTTCAGTGCACAGCTCTGGAGTCATTCAAGAGGTCCTTCCCCTATCTCAAAACTGGGACCTGGGAAGTTTCCCTAGGTGAGGGTATACGAGGCCAAATTCAGAGCAGAGGAACAAAAAGTAAACAATTCAACTTAATTTAATTTCATTTAAGACTAAATTTTTGAGGTGCTCAACTGCAAAGGACAATTGTGTCCGTTTTCTCCGTGCCTTTCAAGGTAAACAAAACAGCTGGGAACAGAACCAGTGGGCTGGGAAAAGACGCTTCCAAGTGTACACAGTTGGCGGGGTCTGGTTGGTTCAGACCCCATTTATCTTGGTTTAGAACCATCCTTCTCTACCACTACCCAGCTCTTGAGAGGTCTAAAATGGCCAGTTACAAATGTTAAAAAAATAGGAGCAAGTCAAACAAAAAATTATACCACCCCAGAACGCAGACTTGGCACTTGGCGATACCAAGGGTTCATTGTTAACGGTTAATATCATGTTTTTAGGAAGTCTCCTTATCTTTTAAATACCTCCTGGTCTATTTACAGATTCAATGACATTTCTGGAATTAGCTGCCAAAGGTAGGAAGTGGGTGGAAGTCCAGATAAAATAAGCCAGTTTCAGGACTGGAGCAATAGTAGGTAGGGTACTGCCTTGCATTCACTGACCCATATTCTATCCCCGGCATCCTATATGGTACTGTGAGCACCGCCAGGAGTAATTCCTGAGTACAGAGTCGAGAGTAGCCCCTGAGCATCACTGGGTGTGCCCCCCACAACACATGCACACATACACACACACACACAGATGAATTTGCCTTGTGGGGACCAGGGTACTGGGGCACTGATCTCTGTATATCTCCAGTCCCAAACAAGAGACACCTGCCTTAAAAAAAGAAAATTCTCTGGTGTACAGGGTTCAGTATACGAGCATCTGCTTTGTATGTGGGGGGGGGCCTTGATCCCTGGCACTGCAAGAAGAAAAAATCAGACATTCTTCACTACAGGTGATCCATGAAGGCACCAAGGCAGGGGCTGGCCACAGAGGGCCCCAGACCTTCTTGATCCCGCAGATGAGGCACCCAGTGTACCGGACACAGACAAAGATGGTGGTTGCGTGGTCTGTTCTAGGACCCACTAACTCTTGTGATGATGAAGAAAATTCCCAAGATGGATAATGATAGTTGTGCGGTGCCAACATGCATAATGTCACGGAACTGTCTGTGGATGTGACCCAGTGGCAGAGCACCTACACTCCATGTATGTGAGTCCCTACGCTCAGCTCCTGACACATATGCACACACATGCAGAGACATGCACACACACAGAGACATGAGGCGCCTGACACACACACACACACACACACACACACACATGAAAATGTTAGGGTTTATATATACATATATTTACAGTAATACAAATTTTCCTTTTTAATTAAAATATTCCATTTTCATCATAGACATACATGGGAAACAACAATAAAATCTGAATACAGGAGGTTATAAACTTTCATTTTGAACACCATACGCATTCTTCAAGAGGAAAAAATTTAATATATGTTCTTTGTCATCCCAGGTGGGAAATTTTTCTTTTAAATACATTTCATCTTTGAAACATCAAAACAGAAAAATAGGAAGTATGGAAGCATTGCCATCGGAAACCTGTTTCCCAAACAGCTTTGTGGAACAGTTTCTGTAGGCCCATGTATCTCTCACGGTGCTCGAGGACCAGGTTATAAAAGGCAGTTGAGTAGAGTTTCATGTGCTAAAATTGCGCTCCTGGTGCCCCACAGAATCTCTCTGATTCTCTTTCCACTCTTTTTTGATTGTTTCCCCCCCCCCCCCCACCCCCTCCCTCCCCCGCACACACAGCACGGGCCGTGCTCAGGGCTTTCTCCTGGTTCTGCACTCAGGGATTACTCCTGGTGTTCAGAGGTCATAGGTGGTGCCGGGATTGAACTCAGGTCAGCCATGTCCAAAGGCAAGTGTAATTTCAGCTCCTTGGACAAATCCCAGGAGCTTTTCCCCCACCAAACAAGCACAGAAGGGGGACCAAAAACAAAAAGCAGAAACAGGTGCCAGAGCGATAGCACAGCAGATAGGGCGTTTGTCTTGCACGCGCCAACCCAGGTTTGATCCCTGGCATCCCATATGGTTCCCGAGCACCACCAGGAGTAATTCTTGAGCAAAAAAAACAGGAAGTAACCCCTGAGTGTCGCCGGGTATGACCCAAAAAAAGAAAAAAACAGAAACAGATAAGATGATACAACAAAGCTCTTCATTAGTTCTAAGAAAACCCAGGGACCATCGAAGCCTAAGGTGGCAAGTTTATTCACAGGACAAAACCTCTCACCTTGCATTGACTCTTTAGCTTTGTATTGTCCTGGGTCATAATTGACAAGAGTTATCTCTCACACCAAGAAAGGAGAGGGGAGGAGTAAGTGATTCTGGCAGTGGTCCTTCGGTATGCAATCCCCACCTGTGTCTTTAACCTGAAGAAGCTGTGGCCCGAGGATGGTGGGAAGGAGGCCAACAGTCCAGGAAACACATTTTCATATAGTGGGAGTCCTGGGCCTGCAGGCAACTCAGGAAGCAACTCCTCCCTACTCCTATACCGAGCACCAAGAGTGACAAGAAACACAGCCGTCAATGGAACAAGCAAGGCCACTCCTGCACAGAGCCAGCACCAAGAAGAGGTGGGCATTAAAGGTATATTTGCCAGCATAATGAGTGCCAGATGGGAGAAACAGAGAACTATTTGGAAGCCCAATATAGGAGACTTAATCTAGCCTGGGGTTGGGAAAGAACTTTCCAATGGGAAACCTGCAATCAGGAGGGACTCAGCGGACAGGAGCGAGTGCGGAACTCTGCAGAGAGCAGCTCCGCCCCTGGATGTGTCAGACAGGAGCATGGGCACCGTCTCTGTGGAGGACAGGAGCACTTCATAAGGAGCCTGGGTCTTGGGATTCTGCGGTCCTCCCCACAGTTGGTATCCACAGACCTATGGCAATGTTAAACCAGAAGAAAAGTCACTGTTGTGAACAACCATGATCTATTCATCATTGACTTCGTGAGTGCCTCCTCCATGACCAAACGTCCTGTCTGTCTTACCCAACTCCTCTTGCTTATTTTAAGGCATTTCCCAGGCTCTGTAGTCTCGCATCCACACAAAATAAACACGCACACAGATGTGGGGTTGGAGAATACAGTTCAGGAGGATGAGCACGGGCCTCCCAGTGGCAGGCTAGGGCTGGCTCCCTAGTTCCTCGTGACCCCCAGAGCAGTCCGGGTGCAGCTCTGGAGGCCACCCAAGCATCACCAGAGTGGCTCCAACGTCCAAGCATGGCCGGGTGTGGTCCCTATAAAAGAAACCGACAAATACAACACTCTACAGGCTCCCCTTTCTATGCCAAAACTGAGTGTTCCAGGAAATCTTTTCTCAGCCAAATGGCATAAAGCTTGTTCGGAAGTAATTACAATTTATATGGAAATGCTGTGGAGTTGCCCCAGACCCCAAATATAACCTACCAAGTCATGCCAACTAACACATAAAACTCTGAAAACTAATATATAGCAAAGGTAGGGACGCTTTGGGACCTACATGGGCTGAATAAAACACATCCGGGAGAGGCAAAGGGAGCGTTGGCTGCTTTTGCTCTTTTGCTGGCAGTGGGCGCTGGGCCAGTAGCTCAGGCAGCACTGGGTGCTCTTCCCACGGTGGGTCTCGCGGTGAGAAAGCAGAAATCCTCTCTGAATTTCTTCCAGTTCATAGAACTAAGTGGTGGTTGGTCTTCCATAACAATGCCGTGACAGAACTAGAACACAGGAGAAGTGATATTTGTAGACATCTCTTTAAAATGACTTCTCGGAGAGAGACAGGGAAAGAAATAAAGAACTTGCCATGGAGGCTGGCTGGGGGAGGGGGAAGCGAACCGGGGATGTTAGTGGTGGGAGATGGGCACTGGTGGAGGGATGGTGCGGGGACACTGTATGACCAAAACCCAAATATGAACTTTTTAATTGTATATCTTTGTTGTATATCTCACAGTGGTATAATGAAATACTTAAAAAAATAAATAAATAAAATGACTTCTCGGAACATGTGTGAATAAATGTCAAAAGGGCTAATACCAACCTAGAAATGAGCATTAAATACAGGTCAAAAAATGCACATGATGGTCTCTAAGTATATGTAGTGCAATCCACAATATTTAAGAAAAGGAAAAGAGAGAGAGGGAGAGAGAAAAGAGATAAAGAACTTGCCGTGGAGGCAGGCTATGGGAGGGGGAGGGAATAGGGGACATTGGTGGTGGGAAATGGGCACTGGTGGAGGGCGGGGTGCTGGAACACTGTATCACCGAAACTTCCAAACATGAACAATGATGATGGAGCTACTGAGCCTGTGAACTTGATTTCCTCTTCCAGGACCTTCTCCACTAAGTGCGCACAGCAGGGAGGGCGGCTCTAGAGCTGAGCCCTGACTAGACAGTACATTGTAAAGTTTTCATAGATTTTGTGATGCACTCTTTTACTGACACAATAATAATTTTTCATTATTATTGAAAAATATAGAAGGAGACAGGCTGGATTCCCACCCACTTCTGGAAAAACAGACACTCAGAGAGGGATGGAGATTCCTGTGTTCAAATGACAAGCCAAGACTCCAGACCCCAGGCTACATCTTTTTTTTAAGTATTTTATTATACCACCATGAGATATACAGTTACAAAGATATACAATTAAAAAGTTCATATTTGGGCTCTTTTGGCTGGTTGCTTGCGCGCGCTCTCTCTCTCCCCCCTTTCTGCTGGCGCCTTGTCTCTGTCTCCTATCTTCAGGGCCTTAACACGTGGTGGCCACCATCTTGGCCTACACGAGGCCAGGGCCCAGCCGGGAATCCTAAGCACAGGATTTTTCCTATTGCTGATTTGTATGCTTGAACCTGTGATAAGTAAAGCATTTTGAAATCTAAAAAAAAAAAAAAAAAAAAAGTTCATATTTGGGTTTTGGTCATACAGTGTTGCAGCACCCATCCCGCCACCAGTGCCCATCTCCCACCACCAACGTCCCCGGTTCCCTCCCCCTCCCTCCCCCAGCCCGCCTCCATGGCAGGTTCTTTATTTCTTTCGCTCTCTCTCTCTTTCTCTTTTCCTTCCCTTCCAGACTATGGATTACAGAACATACATTAAAGGGTTGTCTACATCTTTTTAAAAAAATTTTTTTTTAATTTTTTTTTATTTTTACAATTACAAAGATATACAATTAAAAAGTTCATATTTGGGTTTTGGTCAAACAGTGTTGCAGCACCCATCCCGCCACCAGTGCCCATCTCCCACCACCAACGTCCCCGGTTCCCCCCCCCTCCCCAGCCCGCCTCCATGGCAGGTTCTTTATTTCTTTCCCTGTCTCTCTCTTTCTCTTTTCCTTCCCTTCCAGATGATGGATTACAGAACATACATTAAAGGGTTGTCTACATCTTTTTTAAAAAATTTTTTATTGAATCACTGTGAGATACACAGTTGCAAAGTTGTTCATGATTGGGTACATTTTCCACCACCAATGTCCTCAGTTTCCCTCCCCACACTCCCCCCCCTTCTTCTATGGCAAACATTTTCTTCTCTCTCTCTCTCTCTCTCTCTCTCTCTCTTTCTCAGACTTGTTCTCACTCTCACTCTCTCCTCTCTCTCTTCCTCTCTCTCTCTCTCTCTTCCTTTCTGACATTATGACTTGCAATATAGGTCCTGAAAGATTATCTTGTATTCCCTTTACCTATTTTCAGTTCTTGTCTAGAGTGATCATTTCCAACCCAGATGCAATCCTTACTTTCCAAGTCCCAGGTTAAAGCTAGTGCCTCCCAAGTTTTCCATTTGTTTTTTTTATTCCCATCTGAATGATAGATTTTTCTTTTTCAGAGTACAAAAGTTTAGGAAGTTTGGATGAAATCCAAACTGTATAAGAAGGAATTCAGTTTCCTGTGATCATTCTAAACTGTCTCAGGAATTTTTTATGTTAGATAATGTTTATACATACATATTTTATGTGATTAAGATGACATAGTATTGATACAGCAGGAGCTAGGCGGGAAAGTGCCAGGTCACTTTAAATCTCCACGCATGGAACTGGTAGCCAATCAGAATGTAGAATGGCATGACTGGGAGGTGGGATTTGGCAGCCAACAAGAGGGAAGCCCCAAGACCCAAACTTCTCTCTCTGTGTCTGTGTCTGTGTGTCTGTGTGTGTCTGTCTATTTGTCTGTGTATCTGTGTCTGTCTGTCTGTCTTTCTTCTTTCTCTCTTTCTCTCTCTCTCTCTCTTTTCTCTCTCTCTCTCTCTCTCTCTCTCTCTCTCTCTCTCTCTCTCTCTCTCCCTCTCTCTCAGTACCTGCTCTCTGGTCACTCCCCGGATCAGGTAGGGCAGCATGCTCAGATACCGGACCCAGTGGAGGTAGGCCATGCAGGGCCAGGCAGGGCCAGAGGGTCAGGTACAGACACAGGCAGAGGCTCGGATGCCCAGGTAGGGCAAGGTGCTGAGCACAGTCGTCTCACCCACGTGCACAGGGCGGTGGCCGGAGAGTAGGAAAGCCAGGGCAGGACGACAGGAACTGCTGGAGTAAGACAGGATCCCGGCAACA
Organism: Cryptotis parvus; assembly: GCA_021461705.1. Lineage (NCBI taxonomy): Eukaryota > Metazoa > Chordata > Mammalia > Eulipotyphla > Soricidae > Cryptotis > Cryptotis parvus. Next base: position 130,254 of record JAJIBD010005410.1, read on the forward strand.
GGTACAGAACACAGGGATCTCACCCATGCAAGTGTGGCCCTGGCTGAGACTGGGAAAGCGGACACGGGACCAAGAGAGCAGCGTAGGGACAGGACCTGGCCTGTGTTCACGGGAGACAAGCGGACTGCGTGGGACAGGACTGGGAAGTTGTTCCTGGAATCGGGCAATGTCAAGGCCAGGACTGCTGGGACTGTTCATGGGTGCAAGAGAGGCCTGGACAGCTGGGGAGGGACCTGGAACCATTGAGCTTTCCTGTATGTTAAACTCACTTTCAGTCTTCTGAGTTTTGTGTTCAATCTTTCAGACAATTCTCAAGAACCCACCAGCAAGGAAAATCCATTTTCATGTTACCAATATGTGTGAACTTATGACATGTGATTCACTTAAATTTTATATTTCTACCACATTTCTAAAAAGTGACTATTAATAGAATTTTAATATATACACAATTTTCCTTTAACTATTCCACTATTATTAAGTATGCCTCTTGCTGGTGATCAACTACTGTGTTGCCAATGTTTCTCTTGCAAATAATAATGAAGTGAATATCTTTGTTTTGTTTTTAATTATTTTTTTATTGATTACAGTGAGATACACAATTACAAAATTGTCCATGATTGGGTCTCAGTCATACAATGCTCCAACACCTGTCCCTTCACTAGTGTACAACACTAATGTCCCCAGTTTTCTCCCCTGTCTCTGCCCCCCACATCTTTTTTTTTTGCTTTTTTGGGTCACACCCGGTGATGCTCAGGGGTTACTCCTGGCTCTGCACTCAGGAATTACTCCTGGCGGTGCTCGCGGGGACCATATGGGATGCTGGGGATCGAACCTGGCCGGCATGGGCCAGCCGCTTGCAAGGCAAACGCCCTACCCGCTGGGCTATCGCCCCAGCCCCCATCCCACATCTTTTTCTTCTCTCTCTTCTCTCTCTCTTTCTCTCTCTCTCTCTCTGCTGTCTGTTTCTCTCTCCTCTCTGCTCTCTTGCTCCCTCCCCATTTCCTCTCTCCCTCCCCCTTCTCTTCCTCTACAAAAGGACTCTTTAAGAACATTGTAGATTAAGGAATAACCAAATGGTCAGGGGACAACAGCTATCCCCTGCATCTCTGCTCCTGACACCAGAATACAGTCCTCAAGTCATATTAATCAATTAATTTTATCCTAACCCCAACCAGGTTCGCAATCAGTTGCTTTCCCTTGGGTCAGGACAGTTTGTTCCATGACCTTGCACTTAGCTCATTATCCTGCTTTTTGACACTTAGTCCATCCCATGTTCAGTCCAGGGTAGCTTACTCACAGCTTGCCCTGCATCTATCTGAGTCCCGGGAGAGGACCCTTCTTTTTGGGATATAAGGAACAAGAATCAATCTAAGGGCAATTGAGGTTTTAAGTTAGGAAATATGATGGATGCCCAGGAGTTAAAATTTCAGAGTTAATTAACTCCTATATCACAAATGCATAACCTTAACTGTCTTACTGTATCTATACAAAAGACCTTTGTTCCAACATAACAATATACAAAGGGTATACAGGAAAGAGAAAAATAACATTTCACTTACAGTACAAAACCCAGGGCTGTGAACAAAAACTAATCCAACAGATGTGATGAAAAATAAGCAAGAATAAGCACAAAAATTAGAGGCCGGAGCGATAGCCCAGCGGGTAGGGCGTTTGCCTTGCACAAGGCCGGCCTGTGCTGGCCTGGGTTCGATCCCCGCCAGGAGTAATTCCTGAGTGCAGAGTCAGGAGAAACCCCTGAGCGCCACCGGGTGTGACCCAAAAAAAAAAAAAAAAATCAAATGCACTTGCTGGTCTATGGTCACATGGATAAAGATGTCTGTTGAGGCGCTCACAGAAGGCTCTTAACTAAGAAGTGCTTAAGGCAATCACACTAGATTTCTGAGACTATCAGAGACTTAGAATAAAGAGAACATTTTAGAAAGGGTTTCTAGGCTTGGCTGGGGCTCAGCTATACAGCACAGGGCCTGTATTCAGGAGACCTGAGCTCAACCCCAGAACCACCAAAATGAAAAGTGAAAATAAGAGCAGAACTTTCAAAGTCAGCTTTCTTTCTAACACTAACTTTAAAAAAAAAATGTTTCTCTTGCTTCAACTGCTTGGGGAAAAGACAGTTGGGATAGGGAAGGGACCGTGATGACAAAGAGAGTTATAAATGATCACTCTGGATAAAACGGGTGCTGAAAGTAAGTAAAGGAACAAGCACGATAACCTCTCCGTATCAGGATTGCAAACAATAATGCCTAACAGGAGAGAAGGAGAAAGAAGGAACGTGTCTGCCATAGAGACAGCCTGGAGCGTGGGGGATGGGGGTGTGGCAGGAGGGTCAAGGGGCACATTGGTGGAGGGATGGGTGTTGGAACATAGTGAGACTGAAACCTAATCATAAACAGCCTTCTAACTATCACACAGTGATTCAATAATGAAATACAGAAATACACAATTAGAATAAATAGTGCTTCTCAGGGGCGGAGTCTTACAATGCTGGGGTGCATGCTATGAAGGGGGAGCCCCAGGCTCATGCCCCTGCACCACACACTCAATAACATCTACCGTCTAATAGCAACAACAAAGCATTTTACATCCTCCAAAGTGGAAAGAACACACTTTCTGAATAAAGGAAATGCACTTCTAATTGAAAATATTCTCTCCATCACCACCAAGCGAGCTCCTCAAGAACCATGCTGAGAGTACCCCCAAATAAAAAATAATAGGGAGGAGTGAACTTTGTCTATAAAATTTAATTTATAGTAAAGCAAGTATATCCCATTTCTTGGTTTCAGGAATTATCCCCAAGGAAGGATCTAGTTGCTGCCACCTAGTGGCTACTAAACACATATTTCCTCTCAATAAAAACTGAAAAAGAGAGAGAAAGAAAGAAAAAAGAAAGAAAGAAAAAGAAAGAAAGAAAGAAAGAAAGAAAGAAAGAAAGAAAGAAAGAAAGAAAGAAAGAAAGAAAAAGAAAGAAAGAAAGAAAGAAAGAAAGAAAGAAAGAAAGAAAGAAAGAAAGAAAAAGAAAGAAAGAAAGAAAGAAAGAAAGAAAGAAAGAAAGAAAGAAAGAAAGAAAGAAAGAAAGAAAGAGGAGGGAGGGAGGGGAGGGAGGAGGGAGGAGGGAGGGAGGGAGGGGGGGGAAAGGAGGGAGCAAGGGAGGGAGGGAGGGAGGAAGAGGGAGGGAGGAAGGAAGGAAGGAAGGAAGGAAGGAAGGAAGGAAGGAAGGAAGGAAGGAAGGAAGGAAGGAAGGAAGGAAGGAAGGAAGGAAGGAAGGAAGGAAGGAAGGAAGGAAGGAAGGAAGGAAGGAAGTAAGGAAGCAGACCTTTGGTAGTAGGAATAGTTCAGCGGACTGAGCACCTGCTTTGCATGCAGGAGATCCAGGTTCAAAACCCACCACGACATGGTCCCTGGCACTGCTGGGGAAGGCCCAAACCTAAGCCGATAGCTTCCCCTTGTGCACAGTCCAATTTGACTCCAAAATTAAAAATAAATTGGGCCTAAACAGACAGTAGAGAGTGCAGGGCACTTGCTTTGCACATGGCTGACCCAGGTTCTATCTCTTGCACCCTTATTATCCCCCCCAGCCCTGCCAGGAGTGATCCCTGAGTGCAGAGCCAAGGCATGAGCACAAATTTATTTCTAATTTGGTTTTGAAATTTATTTATTTATTTGAAATTTATTTCCAAACCAAATGAGAAATACATGAGTCACCAAGATCATTTCATTGCCTTTGTGATAAAGCCTAGAAGCCGACCGGGTGGGGCTGGCAAGGTGCCTCGCATCAGGACCCGGTTCCTTCCCTCATGTGCTGCGTGGGAGGTTTCCATTCCAGGTCATTTATGGTAGAATGCAACTTCCAGAGCATCCCCCGTGACGTCCCTATTCTGACCACAGGAGTGAGGAAAGAACACACTCCCCTCGCCACTTAAGGACCCTTCCCAGAAGTTGCACACCACTTCCTCCGCCATTCCTAACCCCGACATTTTTTTTTAACATTTTATTATACCACCGTGAGATATACAATTACAACGTTGTTCACGCTTGGGGTTTCGGTCACATAGTGTTCCAGCACCCCGCCCTCCACCAGTGCCCCTCAGCCACCACCCATGTCCCCAATTCCCTCCCCCTCCCACATCCCGCCTAAATGGCAGGTTCTTTATCTCCTCTCCTCTCCCTCTCTCTCTCCTCCCTTCTCCCACACATTGTGGGTTGCACTACGCATACACTTAGAAGCCATCATTTGCATTTTTTGTCTGTATTTAATGCTCAGTTCTATGTTAGTATCAGAACTTTTAGACATTTATTCACTCATGTTCCTTTTCTCTATCTAAACCAACCTCTGACTCCCACACGCTTGTGGTAATTTCCACTTTTGGTAAGATCACCTAGTATATTTATGTCATGCAAATAAATGCAGTCATTCTATGTCATGCAAATAAATGCAGTCATTCTCTTTCCTTCTGACTAATTTCACTCAACATGATTCTTTCCATATCCATCCATTTATAGCAAAATTTCATAACTTCATTTTTTCTGACAGCTGCATAGTATTCCATTGTGTAGATGTACCACAGTTTCTTTTATCCAGTCATCAGTTCTCGGGCATACTGGTTGTTTCCAGGTTTTGGCTATTGTGAACAGTGCTGCTATGAAAATAAAAGTGCGGATTGTGTTTCCGCTGTGCGCTTTTGGCTTTCCAGGGTATATTCCCAGGAGCGGTATGGCTGGGTCAAAGGGGAGCTCAATTTCTAGTCTTTGGAGGAATGTCCATATTGTTTTCCAGAAAGGTTGTACAAGCCGACATTCCCACCAACAGTGTATGAGAGTCCCCTTTTCCCCGCATCCACGCCAGCACTTGTTGCTTTTACCCTTTTGGATATGGGGCCATTCTCTGTGGTGTGAGGTGATATCTCATTGTTGTTTTGATTTGCATCTCTCTGATGATTAGTGATGATGAGCATTTTTTTCATATGCCTTTTGGCCATTCGGATTTCTTCCTTGTCAAAGTTTCTGTTCATCTCCCTCTCCCCATTTTCTAATGGGGTTGGCTGCTTTTTTTCTTATATAGCTGTACCAGTGCCTGATACATCCTGGATATTAACCCCTTATCAGATGGGTATTGGGTGAATATTCTTTCCCATTCTGTCGACTGTCTTTCTATCTTGGTCACTGTTTCTTTCGAGGTGCAGAAGCTCTTCAGTTTCATGTAGTCCCATATATTTATATTTTCTTCTAGTTGCTTTGTTAATGGTGTTTCATCTTTTGAAGATGTCTTTTAGCATCGATGTCGTGGGAGGGTTTTTCCTATATTTTCTTCAATGTACTTTATGGATTCAGGTCTGACATTGAGATCTTTAATCCATTTTGAACTGATTTTTGTGCAAGGTGTTAGGCACAGGTCCAAATTTATTTTTTTTACATGTAGCTGTCCAGTTTTCCCAGCACCACTTGTTGAAGAGGCTTTCCCCTTACTCCAGTTTGGACTCTTTGCACCTTTATCAAAGATTAACTGATCATGTCTTTGAGGGTGGGTGTCAGGATACTCAACTCTATTCCATAGGTCCACTGGTCTGTTTTTATTCCAGTACCACGCTGTTTTAATTACTGCTGCTTTGTAGTACAGTTTGAGGTTGGGAAAGGTGATGCCTCCCATCTTCTTCTTCCCAAGGATTGCTTTTAGCTAACCCCGGGACATTCTTGTTGTCTTTCCAACAAGGGGAATCGGAGGTTGGAGGCAGCTAGCTCGGTGGACAGCCACGTGGGCCACATATGCAAAGGCTAAGGCTTAGATAAGGTCTAAAGATCCAGGGTGCCCTTCTTTCTGCTGGACAGCCTTTCTAGAAAATCACCAAACTCAGCACCACAGCTAAAGTCCTCTGAAGATGAATGACAGCTTGGCCAGAGAGCATGGGTGTAGCGGATCAGACCTTTGCCGTACACAGGGTCCCCTGTCTGATCCCTAGGCTACATATGGTCCCCCCAGCACCTGGACACAGCCAGGTATACCCCTGAGTATGGCTGAGTGTGGCCTCCAAACAAAACAAACAAACAAACCAGCAAAACAAACAGATCAGTGACAATGACCAGGGAGCCAAACGCGGAGTCATGAAGCCCTATCCAGGAGAATCACGCTCCTTCAAGCAAGAGGACCGCCACACGCCGGGTCGTGGTGGCCCACCCAGGAATTTCTTCCCAGCTTTTCTCAGGAATGTTATGTGTTTCCAAGGCTCTGTTCCCAACACAAATAAATTGAGGAATTCATAAATGTGGAATAAGTCTTCCCCTGTGAGAAATAAAACTTAACGACCAACACAGCGCTGTCACCGCTTCAGAGGGATCCGCCAGCTTGCGCCGCAGAACCAGAGGAGTCCCTAAAGCCGGTGCAGGGAGGGCCAGAGCCATAGCACAGCGACAGCGGGTAGGGCGTTTGCCTTGCATGTGGCCAACCTGGGTTTGATCCCCGGCGTCCCATTTGGTCCCCAGCGCCGCCAAGAGTAATTCCTGAGTGAAGAGCCAGGAATAACCCCTGAGCATTGCCGGGTGTGACCCAAAAAAGAAAAAAAAAAAAAAGTCTGTGCAGGGAAAGGAAGATCGACAGCTTGGAGACAGGATGCCGCCCTGGAGACACGAGGACCGGAAGCTCAGAGATGGGAGGATCCCATGGAGATGGGAGGATCCCATGGAGATGGGAGGCCCGCACGAGGCCCGCACGAGACAGGAGGCTCAGAGAAGGAAGGCCCACATGGAGGGAAGGCACAGCTCTGACTGCAGCTAACGCCCCCACTGCAAGCAGAGGGTGCTGCAACCTGCGGGGAAGGGGGCCTGAAAAGAAAGCTAGCACCTCCCTCCAACCCAATGATTCCGCCTTCATGGTTGGCATTGATTGGCGGGAATAGAGATATGCCTTCCCTGGGAAAACGGAAATTCCTACACAGTAGGTCTGCCCCCACCCACCAGCGAATCCATTTACCCCCAACACACACACGTCTATGACCTGATCTGTCTCTAACACCACATCATTTCTTTTTTTTTATTAAAACACCATGAATTACAAAGCACAAAGTTTTGTGCCAGAGCGATAGCCCAGAGGGTAGGGCATTTGCCTTTGCACGCAGCCAGCCCATGCAGGCCAGGGTTCAATCCCCAACATCCCATATGATCCCCGAGCACCGCCAAGAGTAATTCCTGAGTGCAGAGCCAGGAGAAACCCTTGAGCATTGCCGGGTGTGACCAAAAAAAAGAAAAAAAAAGCACAAAGTTTTTCATAATACAGTTGTTAGAAAGATTCATCATTCAACACCACTCCCACCACCAGTGTGCTCCTACCACCGAAGACCCTCATTTCCTACCCACCCCTATCCCCATGCCTGCTCCCTCAGCTGGCACTAATTAATTATATTGACCATTACGGCACATATATGGCAGTGGTATTGATAAAGTCATGACTTTTTTTTCTGGTTTGTTATGGGTGAATCTGGATGATTTCTGTTCTTGCATTGACTTTTGAGTTTCTAGAATGTGGTTGGTTCCTACTAGTTTGAGATATCGTGGCCACGTATCTTGGGGGAGAGACTATAGCAGCTTTGCCAGTGTGTCTGTGTTTCTGGATGGTGGCCAACAGCCCGGAAGCAGTTCGTGGGCCAGTCCACTGGGCCTCCCCAACTGGACAGAGGTGGGGAAAAGGGACTCCAGCTCCATCTCCATAGAAACCCGGTGACTTTAGCCGTTGAGACCCGCATATCTGGGCTTGAAATCGAACACCACATCATTTCTGTAAATAAAATAAGTATTGGTAGTTTTATCCACACCAGAAACACCCACAAATCCTAGGAGCAATGTTAGAAAGAGATCACTTTTGGGCAGGGGATGTTGCTCAGCGGTAGAGCAGTTGCCTTGAATGTGTGAGGCCTGGATTTGATCCTTGGCACTGCAAAAGAAAGAAAGAAAAAGAAACTTTTGGAAGCAAAGTAAGTCCTCTACTGGAAGTTTCAACAAGTGAGTCTATGTTGTGCTATTAATCTTGTTAGTGGAATTGGATGTTGATGTTATTTGAAAATTTCCCAATAATGACTGTTGACATTTCCAAACTATGAAGTTCAACACAGGCTACAATTCTTGGGGTGTATTTTACAGGAGGGAATCTGAGAAGAAAATGTGATCGTTGCAGAACAAAGTTTCCAGCATGAAATCAGAAATTGCTCTGAATTGGAATCGACTGGAGTAATGTTGAATTCAACAGTAAAAGTTGAGAAAAAGGTGAGAAGACAGTAAAGGTTTATCATTAGAAATGGGAATGAGGTTGGGGCTGGAGCGAAGCCCAGCAGGAGGGTGTTTGCTTTGCAGCAGCCGGGCCGGCCCGGTTCGATCCCCGGCATCCCATATGGTCACCCGAGCACTGCCAGGAGGAATTCCTGAGTGCAGAGCCAGGATAAACCCCCTGAGCATTGCCAGGTGTGACCCAAAAAAGCAAATAAATAAATAAACAAACAAACAAACAAATAAATAAATAAATAAAATGGGAATGAGGGTCTGTGACGTGACTTGCTCCCTAGCGCCCACTGGGAGATGCTTGGTATTCTCTTTTTATTGCTTTATTCGTATTCCTGAAGCAACCAAATGCCATTGGGCTACACTGGCACGTGATAGGGTCAAATGGAAATGTTACTGGTGCCCGCTTGAGCAAATCGATGAATAAGGGGATGTCCAGTGATCAAGTGATTGCTTTATTACCTGTTTACAATATGAGAACTTTGTGCTGACCATCAAGATGCCAGAGCTGTTCTATCATCCGAAAGACCCTCTGTCCCCCCCACCTCCTCTTCCCCAGGAATCCCGTAGGTCACACACTCTGATTCAGCCAACATCAGTTCTACGGAATGAAATTAATTTTTCTCTGTCTGGGATATTTTTCAAAAGCAAAGATCACATTTGCTTTTTAAAAGTCACTTTTTAAGTTATCACTTTCAAATAGACGGTTTTCTCTTTCAATTTTTTATTAGGAGGTGTTTGTTCCATACCCTGCAGTGTTCTGGCTCTGTGCTCTGGGATTATTCCTGGTGGTGCTCAGGAGACCATTTACGTGGGCTGGGAATCAAATTAAGGTTGGAGACACGTAAAGCAAGTACTTAAACCCCTGTGCTATCACCCCAGCCACTGCCAACTTTTAATGGGTTATTTAGCTGATGTTCCCACCATTTCTTTACTGTTTTAGGTCACATTCGGTGATGCTCAGGGGTTACTCCTGGCTCTGCAGTCAGGAATTACTCCTGGCAGTGCTCGAAGGACCATATGGGATGCCAGGGATCGAACCCAGGTCTGGCGCACTTGAGATAAATGCCCTACTGGTTGTGTTATCACTCCAGCGCCATACTCCCAGCTTTAAAATATTTTCTCTACCTTTTGTCTACATGAGGGAGAGATCATTTTTACATGCTATTAAAAGTCTGATCACAATATGTATCTGCTAATAAAACAACAAGCAAACAAAAACAAATAAAACTCTAGTATGTTACCCATGGAAAACCTCTAAAACTTTTCTATCAAACCACCACCGAAAATCGCTCCCTGTATATCATTGTGGTCAGTTGCTACTTAAAAGCATATAATGAAAAGTGCAGAATAATTTGTGATTTCAAGAATTCTTGGAGAGCCTCACAAGCGGCTGGGGAGGCTGGAACTCGGCTCGCGCCGGGCCTAGCTGACCATGGAACCCCGAGGAGGGCAGATGGGTTTTGGGAGGGGCCCGTCGCCTCTGGGGGTCCCGGAAGCAGCCGGATGAGACTTGCCCATCACACTAGCCACCATTTTCGCTGTCCGGATGCTGGGAAACTGCCTCAAGACCAGATGAACAGAGCAAAACCAGTTTGAGCCCAGGCTCGCGCGGCCGCTTGCGGCCGCTGGTCCACTTAAATAGTGAAACAGTAATGTCTTTTAATGCACTGCATTCCACGAAGAGCAGGAAAGTTTGTTGGGAAGGAGATATAAAGAGGAAAGAAATGACATACAGAACCCGCCAAGTGGTTGAGGTGCGGGAGGGGGAGGGAGGTGGGGACATTGGTGATGGGAGATGGGTTTGGGTGGAGGGATGGGTGTTGGAACACTGTAGAACCAAAACTCTACATGAGCATCTTTCAATTAAAAAAAAAAAAAGAATTCTTGACAGTTCAGTCTGGCTTTCCTAACTGCTGACAACTATGAGGATCTGTTGGGAAGTTGGAAACTTTTTAGATAATTAACTTTCAAACTCTTTAAAGAAATAAAGTATCTTTTTTAAAATCATAGGAAACCTACCTTGGAAACAGGGACTATGAAAGTCATTAATTACAAAGGAAGCCCCCGAGGAAGAGCGCACAGGGGTTCAGGCACTTACCTTGCAAGAGGTCGAGTCCCACACGCCACATCCCTAAGCACCGCCAGGGGTCTCTCTTGAGCACCACCAAAGGAAGCGCAGATGGAAGCGGGAGAACAAGGAAGGATGAGTCTGTCCTGAGCTTTGCACCCAGCTGCTGCGTCAACCGGACCACATCACTCCACATCGGAGCTTCCTTGTCTGTACACTGTCCTTCAGGAAGCTGTCCTGGAGTCCAGGCTGGTTGAGGCAGACAGCCCAGAGGCTATTGAAGAGAGGCTTTGCAAACTGACAGCACTCTAGTGCGCTTGGTGCTAGAGACTGCCCCGTGCCTGGTACCAGAGAACCCATGCCACTCCTCACTCTGATCACCCTCCAAAAAGCGTGTGTGTGTGTGTGTGTGTGTGTGTGTGTGTGTGTGCTTGTCCCTCTTAAAACTTGGAGCCTTGAAGGCCAGAGGGGTTGTACAGAGCAGGGCCTTTGCCTTGTTTGCAGCAGACTTGGGTTCAGTCTCCAGCAGCCCATATGATTCCCTAAGCCCTGCCAGGAGTGATCCCTGAATGCAGAGTCAGGAGAAAGCTCTGCTCATAGCCAGGTGTGAGCCCAAACCCAAACAAGAAGTTGAGTTGACAGTTAAGTTGCTTTGAGACAGCTCGGTAGCAAAGGGACCACCTGGAAGTCGAAGGCAGAGAAGGCCAGTTAGCCCCCAGCTCCGCACCCATGGTTAAAGGCAAACCCACATACTTTGCTATTTGCTGTGGTTTATCACAAAACTAGCACCTCCTCAGGGCCGGAGAGATAGTCCAGTGGGTAGGGCATTTGCCTTGCACAAGGCCGGCCCATGCTGGCCCGGGTTCAATCCCGGCATCCTATACGGTCCCCCAAGCACCGCCAGGAGTAATTCCTGAGTGCAGAGCCAGGAGAAACCCCTGAGCATTGCCGGGTGTGACCCCCAAAAATCAAAAACAAACAAAATAAAAATTAGTATCTCCGCCAAAGGTGCCACCCTATGAGCCCAGAGCTGGCACCACAACTGGGGGTACCACCTCCAGTCATTACAACACATCCTCACTGAGTGGCAAGGGAAGAGGAGCAAAAAAGACAGATGAAGGGGGTCCTGAGGCTCACTGAGAGCTGGCAGGGTGGTCCTTGCCTCAGTGGTGGAGCCTCCTTCCTCACAATGAAATGTGGTGCGTGGGGATGGGGCTGGCCCAGGGTCAGGACACTACCTTGCAAGCATGGGGGCCCTGAGTGTGATTCCCTGGAACCTCACGGCCCCTCCTCAGGGTGAGCCCTGGTGGGGTGTAGGACCGGGAGTCCGTGGGACCCTAGCACTACTGGGTCTATGCAGCACCGCCTCACTGGTCTCAGCCCAGGCCTGAGCACTGTCTGGGAGGCATGCCCACGCCTCCCCCAAAATTGGAGGATGAGCTATAGGGACGGTCAAAGTTCACTGATGAAGGGCTCTGAAAGTGGCACTCACCACCCTACAATGTAGAGGATAGTGCCTGCCCCACCCAGCTTCTGCCGGCCCTGGGGGAAGGAGCACAGGCTTCATGTAATCTTTGTTTCCACTCCACTCAAGGGCTGAGTGCAGGCAGAAGAGGAATAAACTGTGTTCATCTGTGTCCACACTGTTCTCACTAAGTAGCGCTTCAGCGTTCCTCAGCCCAGAGAGCTCTATTTTTGCAAATGCCAACTATTTCCAGAGGAGTAAGGAAAATAGTACAGCGGGGCACTTGCCTTGCACAAAGTTGATCTTGGTTAAATCTCTGGCACCCCACAAGGTCCCCTAAGCTTCACCAGGAGTGATCCCTGAGCACCACTGGGTGTGGATCAGAAATCAAAGCTAAATAAATAAATAACAAAAATCACAGCTATTTTCAGAACAGTAATGATAAAATTTTCTTTTTATTCAACCTTTGTGCCAGCGTCTAAAATATTGGTCCATGGAACAAAATGTTTGCTAAAATAAATGTGAGCAATGCCAAGTTTATGGGTCAACAGCAAGTTTCTGCCTCGCTGCAAAGCTCCCCCTCGTGAGTCTCTCGCCGGACTGCCCTTTGTGCATACGCAAACACACTGGCACAGGCTTGCTCTCCAGGCCCGTGTTCTCCCTTGAGCACGTACTCGCATATTCTTGCTTATCTGTCCTTCACTTGCTTATTTCCACTCTGGAAAAATCTGTGTTCTCTCTTTTCTGGAGAACAGGGGTGGGGTGGGGAGAGCACACCCGGCGATTCTCAGGGGTCACTCCTGGATCTACATTCAGAAATAACTCCTGGTGGCGCCAAAGGGACTCTGGGCATCGAACCAGGGTCGGCTGTGTGTAAGGCAAACGCCACTCCGGCCTAGGTTCTGTCTTGAACCTACATTTCCCCTCTTTGTCTCTTCTTACATCTTTCTTTTTTTTAATTAATTAATTAATTAATTAATTAATTTTACAATTAAAAAGTTCATGTTTGGGTTTTGGTCATACAGTGTTTCAGCACCCGTCCCTCCACCAGTGCCCATCTCCCACCAACAACATCCCCGGTTCCCTCCCCCTTCCCCCAGCCCTGCTCCATGGCAGGTTCTTTATTTCTTTGCCTTTCTCTCTCTTTCTCTTTTCCTTCCCTTCTAGACTATGGATTACAGAACATACATTAAAAAGGTTGTCATGTGAATCCTTTTGTCTCTATTTCATGCTCAGTTCTAGGTTGGCATTAGTACCCTCGACTATTATTAGCACCCTGTTCCATTTTCTGTCTTTCCTAAACTCTGACTCCCACATGTTTGTGATAATTTCCACCTTTGACAAGACCTCCCGATATATGCTTCACTTGACCTTGGATATTGGTATCATCTTTCTAACCAAGTTTTTCTTCAATAAAAACTATCTTGGGGCTGGAGCAATAGCACAGCGGGGAGGTCATTTGTTTTGCATGCAGTTGACTCAGGTTCAATCCCCGTCGTCCCATATGGTCCCCTGAACACCACCAGGAGTAATTCCTGAGTGTAAAGTCAGGAGTGACCCCTGAGCATTGCTGGGTAAGACCCCAAAATTAAAAAAAAATTATTTTAAAAAACTGTCTTGCTACACACACACACACACAACCCACTTGTACAGATGGGTAGAGGTGTAGGATTGTAGGAGGTTTTTAGGGTCTTCTTTCCTTAGAAGGGATTTTTGTGTCTTTGCTGCCCTTTTTTTTCTTACTGAGACAATGCTGCTATTTACTGGGTGTTTAACCCTGGAGGACTTTGTAAGAGTTATGATCCCATTTTGTGGCTGCATCATCATCTGTTTCCAGTTTGGGGTGTGGGTGTGGGTCCTAGGTTACACCCTATGCAACTCAAAGGCTACTCCTGGCTCCGTGCTCAAGAGTGATCCCTAGTGCTCTGGCTAGATACTTGGATCTTTACAATATTTTGCTACTAAAACAATACTAGGTGTCGGAGGGATAGTACAGTGGGTACAACCTTGCCTTGAGCATGGCTGGTCAAGTTCAATACCTGGCACTGCATATGGTGTCCAGAGCATTGCCAGGAGTGATCCCTGAGCACAGAGCTAGGAGTAAGCCCTGAGCTGAATTTGGCCTCCAAACCAAAGCAAAATAAATAAATATGAAAGCAATACTATAAGGACATCCTTAAACATACTGTTTATATGGTTGTGGGGTGTTTCCACAGGAAGATTGGGCTGGCTGGGAACGCACAGTGCATACATCTTAGTACGGGGGTCTGACAGCTGCCCATTGTTGCGTCTGGCTCAGCTAAGAAGGGTCACTCCTGAGATTTCCCGACCTTGTCTCTGAGCTAATTTAGCCCACCTATACCCCAGCCAGACGTCCAGAGGTCCAGACTTCTGGACCTCTGACACTTGCGTATCCGCTAAGGCCACCTGCCAGGCTGTGAGAGATGAACTAGGAACAAATGCAGGGCCAAATCTTGGTGAGCACTAATGGTTTGGGCCAAGGCTCCTGTTCTGCTCTAGCAAATGATCCCAAAGTGATCTTAGAGACAAAAACTACACAAATACACTCTCAAATGCTGACAGGCAAAGTCCAATATGGAGCTCAGGGAGTTGGGCAGGGCTGGGTTCCAAGGTGGGGAGTGAGGGGAAACCCATTTCCTGCCTCCGAAGGTGGCCCATCATCCCTGTTTGTCTGTCTGTCTGTTCTGAGAACGTGTCCATCCCATTTCTATGTTCTGTATCTGGCCCGTACTTTTTCGTATCTGACTCAGATTAATGTTGCCTTGTCTGCCACGTAATAAAGGAGCACTCTGTTCTTTTCTTTCATCAGTGTCTTGCTTTTTTCTTATTCACAAACACACCATTCATTATGGGAAGGACAGATAAGCAAGAGGGAGAAACTGTGGAACCCACAAACAACGCCATCCTTCCAAGACCCGCGCCGGCCGATGCGGCGTTCTCCACCGCCTCCTCTCTGTCTTAACAGAAGCAGGACTATGCCACGTGGCACTTTCCTAGTTCTCTGGCATCCTTCAGCTTTTACCCACCGAGCCAGGCCTGCTCCCTTTGGGAGTGACAGCAAGCCTCTTTATCCATAAGCCCTACGATGATGGCCTACGATGTTATCGCCATGTCAGGATTCGCAGTCAGTCCCCAGGCTGGGAGTCAGACTATTTCTCATGTTCACTCTTTTGTTTCTATTTTTATGTTCGGACCACGCCTAGCAGTGCTCAGGGCTTACTCCTGGTTCTGCACTCAGGGATCACTCCTGGTGCCCAATGGAGAGAACTGTATGAGGATCCGGAGATCAAACTTGGGGTCAGCCGCATGCAAGGCAAACACCCTAACTGCTGTACTAACTTACACTCTTATGAGGCTCTGCAAAGATGTCTATTGGGTGCATCTGTGTGAGAGTGAGCATGTTACCTGTATGTAACACACATGCAGTGGCTCTCCAGTGTGAGTCTCTGTGTGTGCATTATCTTGAGTGTGTGTTTGTGCATGTCCATGGGTACATCTACATGCATGTGTGTTTGTGCATGTGCACACTTGCCTGTGTGTGTACATATGTGTGCGTGCTTTTGTGTGTGTGTGTGTCTTCATGGGAGTTTGTGAATGTGTACATCTGAGTGTGTGGCGTGTCTGTGTGGGTGCGCATGCGTCCTTGTGTATGGCCTGCCCTGGAGGGACGGGATCCAGAGAAGCACAATGACCCTTTTCTACCCCTTGGAACAAGTGGTTTCCTCCAAGGAAGGCGCTTTTCCGGAAAACATGTTATTTTAGGGCCTCTGGTTCCAGAATACAGCCTGTCCAGGAAAGAAACAGCACCCGCGCTGCTGGCCAGAGTGGGGAGAAAGTGCAGGCCAGGGTGGGTGCTGGGTGACAGCGGGGGGGCCCCTCCAGGCCCCTCCGGCTCTCAGCAGCCCTCGTGAGGCCCCCTCCTCTGCACTTCCAAGAAAACCAAAGCTCTGCTCTCAGTGGGCGTTGGGGAAACTGCTACCCCCACTCTCTGCTGGGCAGGCCTCAGAAACAGCCTTGCTCTGCCCCTGCTGCGGTGGAGGTGGGAGGCAGCAGGCAAAGGGCGCTGTGCCCAAAGAGGCCATCTGGAGCTCTGTGTGTGCCCAGAGCCCTGGCGGGCGCCGCTCACTGTGTGGCCAGAGCCCAGGCCGGCTTTGCTTTCCGTAAAAGCAGGGCCCCTCACACCTCCCAGGTGCTCTGGACATCCCTGATGTCCACGTGAAAATAAGAAACCAATACCCTGCCGCTTGGGGCGGGCATGGTGCACCCTCAGAGCACCTCTACTTCCCAAGAGAAATATATATGTTTGTGGCCCTAAATATTGCATGGGACGCATTCATGGCATTTATAAATAGAAATTAAAATTATTCCAGAGTATAAATAATATGCCTTGAGTTAGCTAAAGCTGAGTCTTTAGCTGTCCTTGCATTCTTGTTGGCTGCATCCGACAGCCTCACCTCCTGCTTCTCCCCCTCGCGCTTCCCTGCTGTCCCTCCCCAGGGGCTCCTCCTGGGCCTCTGTCAGGCTCCGGGTGCTGGCCTGGAGCACCTCCCTGCCTAGATTCCCGCAGTCCTGGGACAACTCCCACACCCTCTCCCACACCCTTTCCCAAGCCTGGGGTCTCCTCAAATCTTTGCTCTTGTTTCTGCAAAGTGAGCCGCTACACCCCCACGCCCCACCCCAGTAGCAAGGACACTGCAGGGCCAGCGTCTGCATGGAAAGCCTGGACCTGCTGGGCCTTTTGCCACTTGCTGCCAGGTGAGCAACCGGTGCTTCCCTTGGGAGTGCTGGTGTCCACACTCAGCTTCTGCTGCCTGGTGCCTGGTCAAGCGGAACTGCCTCCCTTCCTGCCCCCATATTCTCCACAGCTCTCTCTGGCTGCCTCCAGACTGAAAACACCCTCCCCTACATGCTGCATGTTAAAACAAGCTCTTCCCCTCAGGTCCAGCTCCAGGCTCCCCTCCTCTGGGTTTCTCCAGGTCTCCCGGTTCCCACTGCCCTGAGACCTTAAATGTGTTATTGGCAGTTTCTTCTGGTCTCTAACATGGGAGTTCACTGAGTGCTGAGTCTGGCTGACTCCATGTTCCCTGTGCAGGGCCTGGTGCTCAGCCAGTGATTAATGAATGAAAGAGTGACTGACAGAATAAGTGAATGAGTAACAGAATGAATGACTAAATGGATGCAAAGGGAGGAAGTAAGAATAAGAAAGTAGGCAGTAGGTGTGTGGATGAATGGACACAGGGGTGGACAGATGGGTAGATGGATGGATGGACAGAGGGAGAGACAGGTGGATGGATGGATGGACAGATGATGGATGGAAAGATGATGGATGGACAGATGGATAGACAGGTGGATGGACAGATGGATGGATAGATGGATGGATGGACAGGTGATGGATGGGCAGATAGATAGACAGGTGGATGGATAGATGGATGGATGGACAGAGGGATAGACAGGTGGATGGACAGATGGATGGGTGGACAGATGGATGGATAGATGGATGGGTGTACAGATGGATGGATAGATGAATGGGTGGACAGATGATGGATGGACAGATAGATAGACAGGTGGATGGACAGATGATGGATGGACAGGATGGATAGACATGTGGATGGACAGATGGATGGATAGATGGATGGATGGACAGGTGGGTGGACAGATGGATGAATAGATGGATGGAGGCATGTGGACGATGACATGATGGATAGACATGTGATGGACGATGGATGGATAATGGATGGATGGACAGTGGTGACAATGGATGGATAATGGATGGATGGACGATGATGGATGGACGATAGACAGGTGGATGGATAGACATGTGAATGGACAGATGGATGGATAGTGAATGGATGGACAGGTGGGTGGACAGATAGATGGATAGATGGATGGATGGACAGATGATGGATGAACAGATAGACAGGTGGATGGATAGATGGATGGACAGGTAGGTGGACAGATGGATGGATAGATGGATGGATGGACAGATGATGGATGGACAGATAGACAGGTGGATGGATAGATGGATGGATGGACAGATGATGGATGGACAGATAGACAGGTGGATGGATAGATGGATGGATGGACAGATAGACAGGTGGATAGATAGATGGATGGATGGACAAAGGGATACAGAGGATGGATAGATGGATAGACAGGTGGGTGGATGAATGGATGAATAACAGGTGAGCAGACTAGGAGATGGATGCAAATGAATAGATGGGGTAAGTGAGTCAAGCGGACACAGTAGCAGACTTCAAGGTGGATTGGCTGCCTGTCCCCTGCAGAGTGAGGCAGTGCCCAGCACTGCTTTGCTCTGTCATATCTGCCTGCAGATCGCACCTGTACTGACCCAAGAGGCTGTGAGCAGACCCCAGGGGCTCAGCTGGAACCTAGCTTCCTGCCACTTGGGTCTCACTGAAGGTGTCTGCTTTGAGCATCTCTGACTCGCTTGCGGGCAGAGCGGGCAAGGCGCACTCTCTCCTCCCTCCCACCTTGCACAGGTGTCTCTGGTGTCTCTGCCCACCAGGTGCTGCCTCACCCCGGGGGTTTTGATGCCAGAACACAAGTCCCATCCCAGACTGGCTAAGGAGCCTCCGAGAATAGGCTGACACTAAGTTCTTGGAGATTACAATGCCCAGGGCCTCTCAAGGACAGACTCTAGCTTCAGTACACAGCTGCTTTTCCTGAAGTGAAACCCAGAAAGGGGGGAGTATAAGGACAGTATGTGGAGACCTAGCAATGGGGGGGCGCCAGCGATTAAGGACCTGCATCCCTTTGGCTCCTTCGTCCAGTCCTGCTCTTCCTCTTTCTTGTAAACATCTCACTCTCCAAATTTGTCGTGGTGTCTCTTTCTTACCCATGCCTTCACTCAGTCTCTGGGTCCATCTAAGAAGGCCGCATGGAGGCCTCTAGATTCTTCATGACCCAGACATGGTCCAAGGCTTCTCACTTCTCTGGGCTGTGCCTCTCCATCCTCCATCAGCCCATTCCTGCACAACTGTACTCCATCTCTCTCCCTGAGTTGCTTCCTAAACAGCCACGTGACCAGAGAGGCATGCCAGTGCCCTCATGGCCAGAGCCCCCACTGGAGTGAGCCCTGTTACCTCAACAGGCAGGTTCAGGGTAAGTGGGTCACTTAGTGCTGGATGGAGACTTCCCATTTCCTGTCCTTCCAATCATTCTCTTTAGGGGGCAGAGTCATAGCACAGTGGGTAGGGGCGGTTTCCCTGCTCCCTGTGCTACCAGTGTTCAACCCCGGCATCCCATATGGTACCTTAAACCTGCCAGGAATCACCCATGAGCATGAGCCAAAAGCAAGCCCTGAGCACCAGTGGGTGCGGCTGGCAAACCCCAACCCCCACCAAAATAAATAAATAAATAAAACAACCATACTCTTTCAACATGACACTACACGTTAAAAACGACACATTTCTGTGGTGAAAACAAGAGCTTTATTATTGAATATAGCACTTTAGTTGGGATTTTCTTCCTGTTCATGGCTTTTCTGCCATTCCAAGTGAGCACACAAGTCACTCACATGCTCAGAACTTGGGAGTGACCTGTAAGAATATAGTAAGTGGTAAAGTCTCGCTCAAAATGCGCTAAAAGGCCTTCTACCCGGCCTCCTGCTTGCCGAAACATCTTGTACTTTCAAGACTCTTAATCTTCTGTTTCCTTTTGTGGGTGTTCAACCCTGTTTCTTGGGAACCCCATAAAAGGGCATACATTTTCAATGATACGTCCCTTGTTCCCAGAAAGCAGCTTTTTTTTTTTTTTTTTTTTTAATTTTAATTCCAGGCCTTCTGGGCTTGTTTGAGACGCCCTGGGTTGGGCGTGAGCCACAGGGACCTTGAAGTAACCTTGGGAGAGTGAGGGAGCGGTTTCAGAGTGTCCGCTGGGGGCGCTACTCGCTCCGGCTCCATGTTCACAGTAAGGTCCAGCGAGGTTGCAGAGCTCAGAAGAGGTGCGTCATCCCGCAAACCCACACCAGGTCCAGGTCCTCACTACCCGGGCCTCGCCCAAGCCCCGTCCTGCGGGCAGGGTCCAGCCGGGCTCGCAGTGCTGAGAATCGACTCTCACCTGGGCCCTCCAACCCGCTTCCTTCTGAGCCCCGAAGGTGGAGCGCCAGCAAGCCAGGTGAGATAGGGACAGGGAGTCCCTGGGCATCGGTGGACGAGGTCAGACTAGCAGTGGGGCGCCTGGGTCATGGGTGGGCGAAGTCAGAACCCACCCACACAGTAACTGCTGGGAGCGCCTATAAGGCCTCACATGAAGGTCCATAAATCCCGGGAACTTGCCCGCGGCTGGGCCGAGCTGCTGGGCCCCGTGAAGATCGACGCTTTCTGCTGGAAGGTGGCCACGGTGAAGCTCCGGCCTGGGTCCCCTTGAGGCTCCTGGGCCCTCGAGTCACAGCTGAAGTAGCAGAGGACACAGGCGATGGCCACCGTGATCACCAGCAGCACGCACCACCACACCGATCACCGCAGTCTCCATGGCTGCTCCACGTGGCGGCGGGACGCACGGTGCCCTAGCTGCCCATCTGAAATGGGGGTGGGGGTGTCTCGGCAGTTCAAGGGGGCCCCTGCACTGCCCCTGCAGCCTTCCGAGCTCTGGGGCCCCTGGCTGGGCGCGCCCCCTTGCGATACTAGGCGCTACTGCAATGCCCGCGCCACACGGCCTTAGTTTCCTCAGCGCGGGGACACCAGCTGCGGCTTCAGCAGGACGCACCCCTGGACGATGGATCCCGGCCCCAGGGGCTGGAAGGCGGGGCCAGAGGACCCCCGCGCAGAGGGGGCTCTGCCAGTCCGCCTCTCTCTGGTGACGCTGACGCGGGAGTTTCAAGCGCATTCCTCCCTCCTCCGCCTCCTCCTCTTCCCTTCTCCTGCACTCAGGAGAGAGGCTCAAGGACCTTGGGGCTGGTCCTTGATCTCCTGCTTCCGACCAGGGGCCCTGCAGAGAGGGGAGGTGGGCAGGGAGGGCGGGGCCTCTCCGGGTCAGGGAGGAGACGGCGTGGGAGAGGGCCTGTCCCTTTCACCTCCTTTTTCTGCGTGGGGGTGGGAGAGCCGCTATGTCCTAGGGCGGAGGGCGGCCCAGGGTGACAGACCCTGCAGGCGCGCGTGCCCCGGGAGCTGTAGAGAAGCCCTGCCCTAGCATTCCGACCCCCCATCTTCCTGGTTTGCCGGCTTGCGCCTGCCCTCGTGCCTGAGGCTCCCCGACTCCTGCAGCTCTGCCGCTGTGTGTGTCTGTCTGTCTGTCTGTGTGTCTGTCGTCTGTGTGTCTGTCTGTGTGTCTCTGTGTGTCTCTGTGTGTGTCTGTGTGTGCTGAGATAGTGAGAGAAGGCGGGGCACAGGAAGGGGAGGAAGGAAGGCTGCCCAGCGCCTCCCCCTCCGCCCCCCCCCCTCCCCTGCCTTCCAGCCCTGCGGCCCAGAAGACTGCACCTGACCATCATCCTCTGGAACAAAGGGCGCTGGGCAGCCTTTCCTTCTTGGTTTCTTCTCTGTTCTCTGAGACCTGGAGGCCTCTACCCAGAAGTTCGTGTAGAACCCAGGCCTGCCAGTCCATCCAAACAGCAGACCTTCAGTCTTCAGTTGGCCACGGGAGGGGGTGTGTGTGGACACAGTCTGTTCTGTGGGGGTTGTCCTGGGTGCACCCTGGTGGTCCATAACCGGATATCGGGGCCACGGAAACTGAGTCACAGCTGATGGTAGTAGTTAAAGGCCAGGCATAGTTAAAGGCCAGGCCTTCAGTACAGTGCCCAGAGCCCAAGCCACTGCTCTGCTAGGGATAGTGGAGAGAGCAGTAAGGACAGCAACAAGGGAAGAGCCACCTTCGCCTGCAGCAGACGGTTTGTCCTCTGGATCTTTCCCAGGGACCTTCCTGTGGCAAATCCTGAGTCCTGTGATGCACGTGGAGCCAGCCCAGAGAAACAAAGGGCAGTGGCGCCCAGGCAAGAGCCCTTGTCCCAGCCTCACTGCCCCAGGGCACTTGTCCCAGCCTCACTGTACCAGGGCACTTGTCCCAGCCTCACTGCCCCAGGGCACTTGCCCCAGCCTCACTGTACCAGGGCACTTGTCCCAGCCTCGCTGTCCCAGGGCACTTGCCCCAGCCTCACTGTCCCAGGGCACTTGCCCCAGCCTCACTGTACCGGAGCCCTTGTCCCAGCCTCACTGCCCCAGAGCCCTTGTCCCAGCCTCACTGCCCCAGAACACTTGTCCCAGCCTCACTGCCCCAGGGCACTTGTCCCAGCCTCACTGTACCGGAGCCCTTGTCCCAGCCTCACTGTCCCAGAGCACTTGTCCCAGCCTCACTGTACCGGAGCCCTTGTCCCAGCCTCACTGTCCCAGAGCACTTGTCCTAGCCTCACTGTACCGGAGCCCTTGTCCCAGCCTCACTGTACCGGAGCCCTTGTCCCAGCCCTCACTGCCCTCTTTGGCAAACCCCCTTACTTCTGTAGGCAGATCAGATGGAATGTGCCGCCATGGGCCAGCCTGTGTGCTCCACTGCCCTCTCTCTACAGAAACACTCCGCTTATGTGGCCAGAGCCACAGTTGAGCAGGGAGGGCATTTTGCCTTGCACGTGGGTGACCCAGGTTCGATCCCCAGCTTCTCTTACATTCCCCCCAAGTGTTGCCAGGAGTAATTCCTGAGTGCAGAGCCAAGAGTAACCCCTGAGCATCACCAGGGATGATGTAAAAAAGATAAAAAAAAAAAGAGGAAAACGAAAAGAAACATCTGCTCGTGACCATGCGGCAAGATGGTCATTTTGAAGACTTGAATCTAACATATCCCAACCTGCCCACTTAGTTACCAATAAACCTCTTTCTTGACCTTGGGCACGTGAGTTTCATGGTTTAAGTGGGCTCTGACCCTGTCCATGATGCCGGACGCAATGAGGGTCCTGAAGAGACCAAAAAATGGACCATGACCTAAGTTTCCACTGACATCAACAGCCCAGGCCACAGTCGGGAAGGCGTCAGAGATAAAAGGGGGCTGTGCAGAGGCCGCCGATGCGTTACTGACGTTCCTCCATGCTCAGTGGCCACCTCAGGCCCCACCCTGCACCCACCACACACACTGTGGACATAGTGTAGGGACACAGGCCCCCTCAGCGAGTCCCAGGAAGCCAAAGATCCTCCTGGTAGTCCTTGTTAGACCCCACGGCTGTGCTTGGGAAACCCCAGGCCCAAACGGCCAACATGGTCACTCCAATTGCATTTACTTTTCCATTGGGATGAGGGGCTAAGAGTCCTCCCTGGGCAGCTGGGGCTGGTCGGTGCTGGGGGTGCTGAGGAGGGTGGGAACCCCTCAGGGGTACTCAGATCTCTGCAGACAGGCCCCTGAATTCCCCCCCCAATCCCAGACAGGTGTGTCAGCGCCTGTTGCAGTCACAGGCCGGGAGACGAGCCCTCCAATGTGGGCCCCAAAGGCCACTGTGTCTCCACCCAAACCAGCCCAAAGGCATGAAGGCTGGAAACCTATTTCTCTGCAGACGTAAGGCTGCCATTGCCGGCTGAGCCTGAGGAGAGCAGAAACTCCTGCAGGCAAATGGCTGTGATCTTATGAAAGATGACGCCAAAGGTTCCCATCTCTTTCCCTGGATCACACTGTTTCTTAAGGACATAGAAAGTGCCGAGCGCAGCCACTTGTGAAAAACCTATAAAATGGTCTTTGCAAAGGCAGACGGTGTCTCCAGCAGCTTGGGGCTTGGGGACAGGCCCACGCCTCTGCCTCTCGACTTGCAGTGTGCTCCCTGCTCTCTCCCACCTTTTCCCCCCTGAACGTGTTGCTCTTTCCCTCCCCTCATTATGTCTTACTTCACTATTATCTCTCCCTAAAGCTCATTTTTGTTGCTGTTACTCAGATTTCATCCTGCAGTGCTCAGGGCTTCCTCCTGGCTCTGCACTCAGGGATCACTCCTGGATGAACTCCGGGAGACCTTATGGGGTGCTGGGGATCAAACCTGGCTTGGCCACATGCAAGGCCCCTCAGGCTGTACTGCCCCTCTGGCCTCTGCTCCCTGAATTCTTGTCTGTGAGCCATGGACAGCAAAGCTGAGAGCCTGGAGTGAGGAAATATCTGAGTCTCTTTCCTGCGAGAGCAACTCCTCGCTCCAGCCTGAGGTCCCGGCTCCCTGTAGGACAGAGGAGGCAAGTTCCCACACTGAAATCAAGTGGAACTCAGATGCAATCTAACCTTTGTAGAGGGGCCAGTGGGTCACGAGTGTCCACATCTGTGTCATGCACATGCTTGTGACTGACTTCAGCGGTCCTGACCTCCAGGCGTGTCCCTAAGTGGCCAATGAGGGAGGACCTGGAGGGGCAACCCCCCTTCTTGCGGTTCCTCCCCTCCCCCTCCCTTCCCACTGCACCCATGTCACCTGCAACCAGTATATTAGGGGGACACGCAGGACTCCAGTGGCCTCCGGCATTCAGCAGACACCTAGGAGACCTACTTCACTGGGGACCCATTTCTCCCACCTGCAACGTAGTGCATCGAATGAAACATCCAGGAAGATTAAGCATGCATTGGAAACCCCTTGGAGAAAGCCTAAAAGTTCTCCCAATCTGGAGAGGTGGGGTCTCTCAAGGGGTACTTCAGCAGGCTCGGGAGCCACTCTGGGGAGACTCAGGCAGTTGTTCCTGAGAGGTGCCAGGACCCTGGACCACCCAGATGCTGGGGTCAAGGGTCTATGCCAAGGATCAAAGCCGCGTGTCCTAAACCCTGTACGACCTCCTTGGTCCCAACAAATTCTTCTCGGGCAAATTCATTTTTTTTTTTTTTTTTAAATTCTTCTCAAGCACAGGAGAAAGGGGGCTGGGGCCTTCCTACCTGAACTGGCACAGATACAAGCGGAGAAGGCAGCGGACATGGGAGATGTTCTGGGTTAGTGGCTGGCACCAAAGGAGCAAAGGCAGAGGGTGTGGTGTGAGGGTGAGGAGCCCCGTAGGAAGACCAAGAGGCAGAAACTCTTGCCAAGGACCAGGGGAGTTTCAGCAGATCCCTCCAGCTCCACTGGGCAAAACCTCAGAAATGGTTGTATGTGTGTGTGAGTGTGTGGTGTGGGGAGTTGTGTTTGAGTGTGTGTGTGAGTGTGTGTGGTGTGTGTGTGGCGTGCGAGTGTATGTGTGCAGTGTGTGTGGTATGTGAGCATGTCTGAGTAAGTGTGAGTGTGTGTGTGGTGTGTGAGTGTGTGTGATATTTGTGTGTGTGGTGTGTGCAAATGTGTGTGAGTTTGTGTGTATGTGTGAATATGTATGTGTGGTATGTCTGAGTGTGTGGTGTGTGTCTGAGTGGTGTATGTGATGTGATGTGTGTGTGTTGGAGGAGGGGTGTGGATGGGGGCTGCCCTCAGGAGTCCATGTTGGGGGGATGTGTTGGGGGAGAGAGGCAAGTTTGAAAGACATCGAAGGAATAAACTCAAAGATGGGTGACCCATGGTCCACTTACCGGCCCGAGTCCTGGAGGGGTCTGGCTTCCTGTGCTGCCTGACCCGCCCCACCCCCGCCACCAGGAAACAGAAAAGAAACAGGATGTGCTGCTGCTGCAGTGAGTCACAGGCCCCGGCTTTCCGGCCTGCTCTCAAGCTCCTCCTATCACCTAGAGGTGGGGGGCACCCCACTTCCCACCCCATTTGATGGCCTAGGAATGCAATTTTCTTCCTTTCACAAATCCCGCCAGCTGTTCGTGGGCTGCTTGCGAACAGCTCCAGAGTCTTGGAGATCCATGACGGAGATCCATACCCTTTGGGGAACAGACCCAAGACCAACACCCCGCCTTGTTCTCTGGTCGCCCGACTGTCCTGTTGCTGGGTTTTGTGCTTGGTGAGACCAGGATTGGTCAAAGAAGTCAGTTCTAATCTCCCCCCCAAGTTCTTAGGGCCATTATCTATTGTTAAAAAAAAAAAAAGTATTTCAGGAAAAAGTCAATGGAGTGGAATAACTTTATGTAAGAAATACGAGAAGGTGGGGAGAAAAGGCCCCATAGCGGGAAGAAATGCCCCATGCTGGGCTGCAGAAGACCCCGAATGGCATGTGCCAACTTGCTTTTGCAAGGATGGTGTTCTAGGCCTTTCAAGCCGGGCCTGCTTAGGGCGATCTGCAGGTAGGCGCCTTTGTTGGGGAAGGGGCCAGGTGGTCTCTGCTCAGTCTTATGGGGGTGGGGTCTTTGCTCTCTAGGAACCATTTCCTTTCCTTACCTTTTACAGGTAACTCCTTTTTTTGGGTCACATCTTGCTTTTGTAACTTCTGAAATGTATTGCTGAGGGCTCCCCACATCTACCGTCTACTTCACTCAACAGCACCCCTCGAAGCCCAGACATGGGAGGTCAAGAGAGAAGCCACGGATGCCACTGATCCACTTGCCAAGAAATCTCCACTTTAACCCAACCCCTGACTTCTGCAGGTCCGAGAGCTCAGCTGGAGGAGAAGCCTGGGGGCTCTGGGGGGCCTCCCCCTCCCCTGTTTGAGTCCTCTGAGTCCCACCAATCCCAGAGCGCCCGGTGTACTCAGAGGCTGCATCAGACTAATTCTGCTCTCAGACCCTCTTGCCCCTTACCCACCAGCAACGTGGAGACCTTGCCCTCCCCTGCTGCATGGCCAGTCCCCAAGCCCTGTGGTGAAGGGGTGGGGGGCTCCTGGGCTCACTGCCCTTCAGAAGGGGGCTGGGGGGCACAGTCTGAAGCCCCCTCCCTCCCACCTGAGCTGCAATCAAGAGCCTCTTCACCGACTTGTTTCTCAGGGTTTTTATTTTTTGGCATTAAGGCATCATGACACTGAGTGGCCGTAAGCAAACACAAAGGGCTGGCCAAAGCAGAGGCCGTAGCAGCAGGAGAGCTCATCAGTCTTTGCATGCCCCCCCTTGCAGTCACTTCAGCTTGCTACAGGGAGCTGCTCCCCAGGTGGTGTCTCCCCCGCAGGGCCGCCCCTGCTCTCACCGTGTGGCATTCACAGCCATCTGGGAATCCTCATCCTCTGCTTCTGGGGTCACTGGGCAGAGTTTGCAGATGAAGCCTGAGCAGGATCCAGGGCACGAGCCCTGACACTCACCACAGAGAGGCACCCCCTGTGGCAACGGGGACTTGGGGTTCATTCCTCCTGGGATGGCAGAACCCCGGGGGGCTTCCATCAGCGGCGGCCTTGGTGAGCATGGTGATGACCGTGGTGATGACCGTGGTGGTGACCGTGGTGGTGACCGTGGTGGTGGCCATGGTGGTGGCGAGCCCCAGGTGGTGCATAGGAGACACGTGTCCAGGACGGCAGGGAAGACGAGAACGTCCCAGATGGACCCGGGAGCGAAAGGGGTATGACCTCCAGACCCGGTTTCTTCTGGCCTTCGGAGCAGGATTCCTCTCGATGTCCAGGCCCTGCTCTCCAGGGGAAAGGCAGGTGGCCAGTAGCAGCAGCAGCAGAAGAAGAGCCACAACCGCACCTGCGAGCAAGCCCACCAGGGCCGGGCTCCCCCAGGAAGCCTGGCATCTGCAGGTGACAGCCAAATAGTCCCCAGGGCTCAGCGGCTCCCTAGCCGTGTGCTGCCCTGGAGGCCTTTGCTCAGCCCTCGCACTCACTGGACTGTGCTGTCTCCGCGCCTGCAGGCTGGAAGGCAGCCATGGAATGTGGGCGCAGCCTGTTTGGGCTGGACCTGCAGGCCAAGAGCAAGGCCAAGCTGCTGCTAACTCTGGGGAGACCCAGGGAGGTGGGTGTGGACAGAGGTGCTGCCTGGCAGGGCTATAGGGGACGAGCCTGGGACTGCGAATGAGAGAAGGTGAGGTCCCCTGCCTGGGCTTATCCCTTCCTCTCCACTGTTTCCGCACCCTTCTTTCTTGATGGAGTTTCGGTCATACAATGTTCCAACACCCATCCTTTTGACGGTGAACATTTGCCACCACCAATATCCCCAGTTTCCCTCCCTCCCACCCAGCACCCCACCAACCGCCATAGCCTGCTTCTATGTGCTTCTGTGGTAGGCACTTCCCTTCTCTCTCTGTCTCTCTCTCTGTCTCTCTCTCTGTCTCTGTCTGTCTGTCTTTGTCTGTCCGTCCGTCTGTCCGTCCGTCTGTCCGTCTGTCTGTCTGTCTGTCTGTTTGTCTGTCTGTCTCTCTCTCTCTCTCTCTCTCTCTCTCTCTCTCTCTCTCTCTTCCACTCTCCCTTTCTGGGCATCATGGTTTGCGGTACAGATTCTGAGAGGTCATCATATTTGGTCCTTTGCCCACTTTCAGCACACATCTCCCATCCAGAGAGGTCACTTCCAGCCCCTCATTGTCATAGCAGTCCCTTCTCTGTCCAACTGCCCTCTCCCCAGCACTTCCAATCCTGGAGCAATCTTCCTGGCTTGTTTCTACTGTCCTTTGGTGTTAGTCTCCTACTCTTTATTTTTATATCCCACAGATGAGTGCTGTCATTCTATGTCTGACTCATTTCACTCAGCATGATACTCTCCATGTCCAAATAAGCAAACTTCTTGCTTTCATTTTGTCTAACAGCTGCATAGTTTTTCATTGTGTAGATGTACTATAGTTCCATAACTAGCCTTCTGTTCTTGGGCACTTGGGTTGTTTCCAGATTCTGGCTATTTTCAAAGCCCTTCTTTTCCAGAGGCTACACCAAGAACCCTAGACTACAGAACCACATCGACTGGCTCTGTGACTTTGTATCTCCACATCACCTGGGGTCTGTGACTGTGTATCTCACTTATCTTCTCTTGTTTCTCCTGAAACTGGGCTTTGTTGCAGGCAGCATAAAGGGGGAGACTCTGGTGATGTGGGTTCAGTCACTGTGTCTCCAAACCAAGCCAAAACAGTATCAAGGCCTTTGAAATACAGCAGCCCATTGAGAAGGACAGAGACCCTCTGAGATACAGCAATGCCATCCCAGAGTGTAGGCTAGACACCCTGAGGAGGGCAGGGGGACTATGCGGACTGTCCAAGAAGACCTTCAAAAGTTCCAAGTTCTCCCCTTAATGGCGCTCTTCAGACTCTTGTGGGAAGTTTTAAACCCTTTACTTGCTTTTTTTTTTTTCTTTTTTGGGTCAACACCCGGCAATGCTCAAGGGTTTCTCCTGTCTCTGCACTCAGGAATTACTCCTGGAGGTTCTCGGGGGATATATGGGATGCGGGGATCGAACCCAGGCCAGCATGGGGCCGGCCGCGTGCAAGGCAAAGGCCCTACCTGCTGGGCTATTGCTCTGGCCCAGAAGTTTTATTTTTTTATTATTTTTTTTTTTTTGCTTTTTTGGGTCACACCTGGCAATGCTCAGGGGTTTCTCCTGGCTCTGCACTCAGGAATTACTCCTGGCGGTGCTCAGGGGACCATATGGGATGTCGGGGATCGAACCCAGGCCGGCACAGGCCAGTCGCGTGCAAGGCAAGCGCCCTACCCGCTGGGCTATCGCTCCGGCCCCAGGCCCAGAAGTTTTAAACCCTTTAAAAAGTAACTTTTGAGGCCCAAAGCGATAGCACAGAGTTCAATCCCCAGCATCCCATACAGTCCCTGAGCACTGCTAGGAGTGATATCTGAGCATAGAGCCAGGAGTAGTCCCTGAGCATAGCCAGGTAAGGTCAACCTCCCTCTAAAAT
Organism: Cryptotis parvus; assembly: GCA_021461705.1. Lineage (NCBI taxonomy): Eukaryota > Metazoa > Chordata > Mammalia > Eulipotyphla > Soricidae > Cryptotis > Cryptotis parvus. The sequence continues at coordinate 159,657 of JAJIBD010005410.1, forward strand.
AAATAAAAATTTTTAAAAAATGGAGAGTAACTTTTTAGAGGCTGCAGAGGCATCAAGACTCCAGCCTCGCCAGCAGCTCACCCGAGTTCCAAGCTCCGGCACTGTGTATGGCCTGCTGAGGACCGCCAGGAGTGGTTCCTGGGCATAGACCCAGGAGTAAATCCTGGGCACTGCTGAGTGTAACCACCAAATTAAAAAATAAAGTAAATAAAAGCAAGAGGCCCTGAAAAAGCAAGAGGGTAGCTTCTCCATAGTGCAGCTTTACAAGTCTCTGAGATGTGCCGCCAGGAGTAACCCCTGACTCTGGAATCTCCCCGCCAGAGAAACCTGCATTCCTCTGAACCTGCTCCTCCCTTTCCTCTCCCCTCAGAGTCCCCAAGTACAGATATCTCAGTTCACTCTTCATCTCCTTCCTGAAATTCTAGTTACTTGGGCAGAGGCAGGGAGGGACTTTCCTTTCCACAAAGAGCAAATTCCTCGCTCCAGCCTCTGCTCCACGCCTGGCCCTGAGGACCAGGAAGGTGGGGGTGGGAGGAGGCTCCCCTTACACCATGTTGATCAAGTGGGACTCGGCTCAGTCTGACCACTGCCTCGTGGGCTGATAGGACATGGTAGGACATGGTGCCGGGGAATGCCGCGGGGCCCCGACAGTGTCAGGACAGAGGTTGTCTTCTACCTCCGAGGACGCGGGAGAACAGATGAAAACTCACGAGTCCGGTGCAGTTCCAAAAATGGCTTTTAATAGTACAAAGCTCTTCCACAGCACTAGAAGATGGAGCAAAAGGCCAAAGAGCAAAAAAGACCAAAAGCCAAAAGCCAAAAGCTGAAGGCTGAGGGAACCCAAAAGGCAAAAGGTAAAGGGAGGGGCCTCAAGTCAGCCCCCTTATATACACCAAAGTAATCCAATCGGGAGGTTGTCATGCCAACAAAGAACCCTAAACAGAGTGGAGAGCCCACACCCTATTGTAGGTATAAACAAAGGTTACACCAAGGACTAATCCCGGATTATCTCTTATGTAAAAACACTGGAGAGAGGGGCTGATATAAAGTAATACATCTTAACTCATGAGCTTCATGTAATCTAGATGGTACCCACAAGGTCCTTATTATTATCTGCACCAGGGTGATTCTGAGTATCTTGTTCTCATGTACTGAAAGGGTCACACTCGCCGCTTAGAGCAAAACTAGTATGATCCTTCCTATAGTCTTCCTTTAGTCTCAGCGTAGCCAGGGTGGTAGTCTCCTGGTAAATTCTAACTGTCCCTACGTGGGTGCAGTGGGTATAAAGAGGAGCTGTGCCCAATCTAGAAAACATAAGAAATCTTAGTAGATGTATAAGTCAGAAGTTATTCAATCAAGGTGACTCCGTAACTGCCACACCCTCTAGAAGTGTTTACATAGAAAGAGATCTCATTAGAATGAACATTGGCTTAGATAAGATTAAGCTGGGAGTGAGCAAAACAACAAAACTCCCAGATTAGCTAAAACTTATGTCCTCCAACAACAGGCGCTTGTGGCTGACTTTGTCCTCCCTAACACTCGCAGGCACTGCCTCGAGACAGAAGTGGGTGAAGCAGGCAAGCAGGGAGCTCTCCCGCGGGGCTACCATCTTCCCCACACGTCACCCAAGTCACGCGCAGCTCCTTCAGGGGTTTTCTGAGGATGGTCAGACCTAGAAAGCACTAACACCATTTGCTGCCACATGTTTGCCAGCGATATTACTGTAGTGCCCTTTGGACTCAATGGCCTTTTCTCTGGGAGCCTATGACTGCGGCCCACAACTTCCTCTGGGTCCCACTGAGGCTCTGTCCAAGCACTGGTCTTGCACACCAGGAGCCCAGTTGGGTGGATTTTCATCTCCCAAGACTGCAGGCGCCTGTGTCCTGCCCAGTGTGGGAGCCAGGTATCCAGGTGTGCCTGGGTGAGTGGACATCTGTATCCTGCCCAGTGTGAGAGCCAGGAGTGCGTGGGGTTAGCCCACAGCTGTCAGAGGCAGGGCTGAGGCCTCTGAGCGCAGAGAGGTGAGTCCCAACTCCAGCCTCCTGTTGTCTGGAGGAAGGCACGCCGAGTCAGAGAGGGAGCCCCTAGCAGTAAGTTTCTGAAAGGAATAAGATCAAGCTGTCGGAAGTTCTGAGTTCTGTTGCCCTGCCCCAGACACAGACTGAAGACTCAAAGTTCCGCTCAGACTTAAGACTGGCCTGAGACTCATCATAGCCAAGATGCTCAGGAACTCGGCACAGCTTGAGCCCGACTCCTAACCCGGGAGACAATTCAGCAGGAACTGAGGCCTGCTAATGCTCTAAGTGCAGATCACTGCTACTCAAAACCTTTCCTCCTTCACAAAAACCCAAACAACTGATTACACAGAAAGCTAAAAACCAACTTTGATTGTTTGTTTGTTAGTTTAAGGACCATACTCTGTGGTTCTCCTGGCTCTGTGCTCAGGATCTCTCCTGACAGGGCTGGTGGATTGTGTCACGGCCAGCGCCTCATCCGCTGAGAACCAGCTTTGGGAGTCAAGTGCCATTTTCCCCTCTGGAATTTCTACCATCCAACTTGGCTGGTGGAACCAAGGACAGGCAACTCCTGGCCTTGGTTTCACGGCGCTCTTGTCTCTTGAGCGTGTTTCTTTTCTTTCCCTTTTTAGAGAATGTCTTTACTTACGTGGTCTGTCTGAAAATTCTTTTCAGTGACATAACGAGCCTGAACCAGGAAAGGGGACTATTGGGGTGGGAAACAGGCACTGAATCGTTTTATCACACCCACCAACTATCCCGGGGGCCAGTCTCCACTGACTGTAAGTGGGTCCTAAGCCGGTAGACTCTTTACTGCCTCACCAGGTCACAGGTAAACCAGGGCCCATCATCCCTGCCTGGAGGGGAAGCTTGCAGAGGTGGCATGAGCTGATGGTGCCCACTAAGCAACCGTCCTGGCTCTGCATTCCAGACAGGCACAGGTCCGCCCTCTCCAGGCCCCAGGGACAGGCGCTCACTGTCCCCCTGGGCCACCCTGTTTCTTGTGGGCTGAGTGGGCTAGTTAAGCTCTTCCTCATGGGCAGCTTAAGTCTCTGTGCCTGAGCCAGGCTGCCCTGGGGCTTTCTCTGCCTCCAGGCACACACTTCTCCCAGCCCGAGGACTGTTTCCAGCAGCTGATCTCCTGGAGGCCTGGCGCACACCCTCTCCCTGGACAGGCCTGTAGGCCCAGTGGTCACCTCCGGGACCTTCCCTCTCTCGGGGGTCCTCCAGCCCCAGAAGCAACCTTCTGTGATTGAAAAGGCCAAACAGTCCCTTCAAGCAAATTGGGCCCCGGGGGCAGCAGGCCTCGGGAGTGTTTCTCTGGGGAAGAAGCCACTTGAACTTTTAATGACAAGGATCTGAGTCCCTCCGAGCCCTGCTGGCTTCCCTTGGGGCCTGTTAAGGAGGGAAACAAGACCAGAAGGAGGAGATAGAGGGGGTGGAGGGAGATAAACTGAAACTTTTCCTCTAAAACTTCTCTGAGGAGACTGTTCCAACCAGCTTTCAGAGCGGGCGGGGCCTGACCTCTGTTGACTGGGTCAGTCAGAGTCAAGCACCTCTCAGCACTGGGCAGACTGGGCCTGGGGAAACAGTTCTTCCTGGGCTGGAGGAACAGTGATCAGATAAGGGTCCCCAGCTCAGTGGGTGGCCTATAGGCATGTAGTTGCATTGCTGCGTGAGAGAGGGAGAGAGAACATCAGCACATCGGGGAGCTCCCACAGAGGTCACCAGAGAGGAGGGAACAGCTGCTGATGAGTCTGAGGGGATTTAGGGAGAGCTCCCCAACCCTGCCTCACTCATGCAGTCACATAACATCCCCCCTTTTTTTGGCTTTTGACATTTGGGAAACCCAGCAGAGCTCAGAACTATTTCTGACTCTGTCCTGGAGAATTCCTAATGGCAGTGCTCTGGGACCAGGTGGTGGCTGGGATCGGGCTGAGTCTCTGGTGGTAAAGGCTGTGCTCCGCCCTCTGAGCCGACTTTGGCCTCAGCATTTGTTTTCTTCAGTGAAGGGTCATTCCCATGCCACTCCCAACAAGATCAGCTCTCAAGGTGGGGGGTCAGTGCCTGTTTGGGAACCCCTAGGGGGAGGGCATCAAGCCTCCTGCCCTCTGGAGCTTCAGAATAGACTAAATCCTTCTTGGGGCGCTGGCCCAGGGTCTGTGTGTGGTGCTGTGACTTTAGTGAAACATGAGGCTATTGCAGAAAAGCCGTCCTGTCCTGCAGTCCCGTGCTCGGAATCCTCGCGCTCTACAGAAGCAGCCTTCTAAACTGAAGGACTGAGCTTCCGCACCGCAGAGCTGATGAACTTTGGGAAGTCGTATCATTGAGCTTCATGAAGTGACTTTCCAGCAGGCACAGGCTTATTGGGGTTTTACCAAGGGAACCCTCGTTACTCCCATAAGTCAGCAGTGCTCTGTGAGCTGGCTCCTGTGCCAAGAACCATGCACACACTTACTCATGCACACACGCGTACAAATGCCCGCATACTAATAACCATGTGTCTCTACTCCCTGCCAGTGGACCCCAGACGGCCACCATTGTTTCCTCTAATTGGTGGCACCACCTAGTGGTTATCCTGTAAGTAAACCAGTTTCCTAACCTGAACTCTCACGTTAGGCTCTCCTGATAATGGGTTTATAAACCATAATTTGAATCCATGAGTTTATCTTCTCTCTAAATCAAGTTCTGGTCCAAACATAGTTTGGAAATTCATTTTTACGCTATTCCAGAATCAGAGACGCTGTCTCGTTTGCCAAAGCATCGAAAATCAGATGGGCTGGACATGTAATGTGATTTGGAGACAACCGCTGGACTAGAGCCGTTACTGACTGGATCCCACGGGATGTCAAAAGATCACGTGGCCGCCCACCTACAAGATGTTCAGACTTCTTCGTCAAGACCCTGAAGGAACAGTTGGAGGCTCTTCGTATTCCTGAAGCAACCAGATGCCATTGGGCTACATTGGCACGTGATAGGGTCAAATGGAAATATTACTGGTGCCCGCACAAGCAAATCGATGAATAACGGGATTCAAGTGATCAAGTGATAACACAGATGGAACCAGATGAGGGAACAAACACAGTAACTAAGGAAGGAGGTTCCCGGGAGGGAGGGAGGGTGCCCCAGCAGAGCACCCTAAGTCTTATGAACTCGCCCAGGATGAGGAATAAAGGCAGATGGGCACAGGCCAGGAACCTCACACATACACGTCACTTGGCTGCATCCTGACCTTTCAATTTGCACCGAAGAGCAGACTGGCCGGCAGGTCCCTAATCAGAGCTCTGGGGCCCGTTAGAGAAAGGCCATCCTCTGCGCGGCCTTGGCAGCAAACCTCTCTCTTCCTCTCAGCAGTGCCCTAATCTAATTACAAACCACTAGAAACCCGGTCCAGAAAAAAGAAAATATAAACAACAGGAACTTTTTCTTTCTTTCTCCATCACCTAAAGCCAAGGTACTTGAAAACCATTTACACCATCTTTTACAGAACTGTTTCAGATGCCTATCTCAGGTCATTTCACATAAGGCCCCTCTGTACCATGAGCAAGTAGAGAAAAATTACTACAAATATGAAAATGATACACAGTATCATTCTTTATTACCAGTTAGGAAACTCTGAAAAAATTTTATATGGTAACATTCCAAAATTTATACACTTTCATGCATGAACTTGGCAATTTTGGTCAATCTAAACCCAACTTTGGTAAAATACATGAATCGTGAAATTAATTTTCAGGTTATAAACCAAAGGAAGGAAAGACTACTGTGAGAATCATCTTCAAAGCTCTTGAATAAAGGAGAGACAGACAGACAGACAGAAAAAGACACACAGAAAGATATACACACAGAGAGAGACAGAGACAGAGACAAAGACAGAGACAGAGAGACAGAGAGACAGAGAAAGAATTCCCAGGAAATTAAAGATACTTTTATCATGTGCATTCTAGAAACAATTGTTTCCCTTGGAGAAACCATCACTGAATAAATAAGATGTCCTGAATTGAAGAATTAAGTTGTTCTTTTTCTGTTTTATTTTGTTGTTGCTCCCCACCCCTCCACTGCACCCAGCAGCATTCAGGGCTTACTCCTGCTTCTGTGCTCAGGGATCACTCCTGGTGAAGCTATGGGATGCCAGAGAATAAAACCTGGTCAGCAGCATGCTGGGCACCTCACCCACTGGACTCTCTCCAGCCCCTGAAGAACAATTTTTAGATAAAGAGTTCCACTTCAGATATGTTGTTAGTCCTGAGTCTAGGGAAGCAGTTGGAGAGAGCTGGTCAGACATGTAGTAACATCCAGGGGAAATTCACCATTTAAAATGTGATGTGACAATGGAATACTATGCAGCTGTTAGGAAAAATGAAGTTATAAAATTTGCCTATAAATGGATGGACATGGAGAAGATTATGTTGAGCGAAATTAGCCAGAAGGAGAGAGACAGATACAGAATGACTGCATTTATTTGCATGGCATAAATATATATGTACATATTATGATACCAATATCCAAGGTCAAGTGAAGCATATATCGGGAGGTCTTGTCAAAGGTGGAAATTATCACAAACGTGTGGGAGTCAGAGTTTAGGAAAGACAGAAAATGGAACAGGGTGCTAATAATAGTCGAGGGTACTAATGCCAACCTAGAACTGAGCATGAAATAGAGGCAAAAGGATTCACATGACAACCTTTTAATGTATGTTCTGTAATCCATAGTCTAGAAGGGAAGGAAAAGAGAAAGAGAGAGAAAGGCAAAGAAATAAAGAACCTGCCATGGAGCAGGGCTGGGGAAGGGGAGGGAACCGGGGATGTTGTTGGTGGGAGATGGGCACTGGTGGAGGGACGGGTGCTGAAACACTGTATGACCAAAACCCAAACATGAACTTTTTAATTGTATATCTTTTTATTTGTATGGAGATGGGTACTGGTGGAGGGACGGGTGCTGAAACACTGTATGACCAAAACCCAAACATGAACTTTTTTAATTGTATATCTTTTTACTTGTATATCTCACGGTGGTATAATAAAAATACTTAAAAAAAAATAAAATGTGATGTGAGGAGCTGGAGCAATAGTCCAGCCGGGAGAACATTTGCCTCGCACGCAGCTGACCCAGGTTCGATCCCCCGTGATTCCGTATGGTCCCTGAGTACCACTAAGTAACCCCTGAGCATAGAGGGTTGTGACCCCAATAAATCAATAAATAATGAAATAAATAAATAATGAAATGTATAAAGGAAAGCAAAATTGCCAGGACAGAGTGTAGTAATTAAGGTACTTGCCTTGTATGCCACCAGCCCTCCTTCCCAGAGCCCTTGCCAGATTGATCCCCTGGGCACAGAGCCTGGAACAAGCCCTGAGCACAGCTGGGTGTGGCCGCCAATGCAAAACAAAACAAAAAACAAGAACGAAAAAGAATATAGATAAGCAGTTTCTTACAAAACTACTATAAGATTCAGCAGTCTCATGCCTTCTTGTTTTGATTATTGGGTTTGGAAAACACCCAGTGGTGATGCTCAGGCCTTACTCTTCGCTCTGAGCTCAGGAATTACTCCTGGTGGTGCTTGAGGGACCACATAAGATGCCAGCGATGGAACCCAAGTCAGCCACGGCCAAGACAAGTGCCCTACCCCCTGTGCTGTCACGCCAGCCCCTTACATGCCTTGGTATTTATCCAGTAGTCAAAACTAATGGCCACACAGACATTTACATAAGCTTAGTTTTCATTTCCAAAACTCAGAAGCAGCCAAAATGTCCTTCAGTAGGCGAATAAATTATGCTACATTCCAACAATGGAATCAGTGGGTGCTGAAGAGAAATGACTTGTCATGAACGAGAAGTGGAAGAACCTTAGGCATATATCACTGAGAGGAGAGTCTGCAAAAGCCACACTGCAAGATTCACTTATGTATCATTCCAGAAAAGGTGAAATTATGGAGACAAAGGATTTGTGATTGTCAGGGGCTTTCCCAAGGGAAGGGATGAGTCAGCCCAGTTGTTTGAACATGAGGCCGACACCTGGGAAATCACATACCTTCCATTCCCTTTTGCTATAAGTTTATTTTATTTTTTACTACAGTACATCTTAATTTTAAAATGTGAAGCTTTCAGTTCTAATTTTTCTTTCTAGTTTTGGGATCACACCCAGAAGTGCCTGAGTGGTATGTGCTCAGCTTGTGAATAAGGGTGAGGGCTGGGGGGGCGCTCCAGCAGTCATTGGGGGATTGAACCTGGATATCCCATTTGCGAAGATGACTCAAGTCATCTTCAGAGCCCCTCAAATACTTTATTTTTAAAAAAAGAATAGGGGCTGGATAGGGCAGTGGATAGGGCATTTGCCTTGCATGCAGCCAGACCCTGGTTTGATCCCCGCATCCCCTATGGTCTCCAAGCACAGCCAGGAGCAATTCCTGAGTGCAGAGCCAGGAGTAGCCCCTGAGCGTTGTCAGGTGTGACCTAAAAAAAAAAAAAAGAAAAGAAAAGAACCTGGGACAGGAGCAATATTATAATGGGTAGGGTATTTGCCTTGTTCTTGTGGCCAACCTGGAGCATCGCTTAGGTGTGTCCCAAAAAAAAATAGATGATAGACAGACAGACAGACAGACAGATAGACAGACAGACAGATAGATATAATCTTATAGACAATGGTAGTTGTGTAAATGGTCTTCAAAGAATAAGGAAATCTTGCTGCATATAAAAAGTATAAAATTTGTTCAATAACCTACTATAAGGCTGTCAGCAGCACTGATAAACAGCATGAAAACATTAGACCATTCTCCAAATACTGAAAAAATAGCTACATTTATATTCCTATCAGAATGCTGAGAGATGAATAATCCATCAACAAACAGGTTATTCTAGGAATGTGAGGGCAGTTTGATAGTTTTATACCTATTGTTGTAATTAATTATATGGAAACTTTTTTTTCCACTTCAATATCTCATCATCACAACAGATGGTAAAAATGAAGTTACAATTCATTTTTGGATTCCTGATAAAATTAAATAGCAACAATAAAATTGGGAGGTGTGCTACTAGAATATTCTCTTAAAGTAATGAAAAAGGAAATTCTCAAACAGTGGCCGATATCATCATTATTCCTGGTGAAAAGCACAAACGTTTCCACTAAAACCAGAAACCAGCAGAAATGTTTACTCAAAGTTTTTCCGTAGTTTTGCTCAATGAACTAAGAGCATGAAATAAAAGGTGGGAAGATTAGGTCCAGGTCATTGCATAGAAAATGCTGAAGAATGTGCTGAAAAGTTGCTTTCACTAGCAAGAGTTTTGTAAATATCATTTAAAGATAAAACTGTCACAGATTAGAGTTGGAACAAAGCTGGAAGATCTGTCTGACCCTGCCAAGATGACACAGAATCACCAAGTGTTCTTTAGATTTGGGTTTTCAGAAGCAAAGGGGGATGGGATAGGAAAAATTCCATTAAAGGGCCAAATGTGTGGTGAAAAACAGAATTGGATTTTTGTGATGGCTTCAGGCAAGTGTGCACAGATTTTGACTTTTAATGAGACATATGTGAAACTGAAAGATTAAAATAAGAAAAGATTAGAAGCTATGTACCTCCACACATAAATATCACATTATGCCCCAAAAGCAGCAAGAAAAGAAGAGCAGGAAACACCGCCCCCCGGTAGGAGAGTGGGGGTCTGGAAAGTCCCACCAGGGTGGTCTCTGTGTTTTGCCTTTGCATATTTAATTTCCATTCCTGATTTACATAGTCCCACCCGATCATTGTGCCATATATTCATTTTTCTTGGGAAAATGAGTTTTCTTAGAATCAAGCAAGCTGTTAGACCAGCTCCTTGCAGGCTACAAAAAGGGGAACTTTGAAGCCGTGGGCAGGACAGTGCTTGTCCTAGGTGGGCTCTGGCTCAGCATCCCTCTTTCCGCAGTTCCTGGGCACAGTCTCTGCCTTCAGCCCAGAGTGAGAGCTCTCAGCAATCCCACCAGCCCCTCATGTCGGGACCAAGTCTCCCATTTACCCCTCTGCCCCATCCAGGGCCTTCTATAAAACTGTCTGGGTCTGTCAGCTCCTACCATGAAGTCCAACGAGTACTTTGCCTCCGTCCCTGCCAACATCCATCTATCCTGCCTAGCACGGCTTAGGTGACAGAAGGCAGGGACAGGTTGGACCTACAGTCGAAGATTCTTTCCCTCTCTGATTTTCAAAACTCCGTCGTTTCTCAAAAGCACTAGATAGAACATCTTGTTGGGTTTTGGTTTTGGTTCTGGTTTTGGCCACACTCCATAATAGTCAGGGCTTAGTCCTGGTTCTGCGCTCAGGAGTCACCCTAATATGCTCAGGGGACAATACAGGATGCTGGGAATGAACCTGGGTAAGCCACGTGCAAGGCAGATGCCCTAGCTGCTTGTTGGTGTTTTGTCGTTGTTGTTTGGTTTTTGGTTTTGCTTCATTTTGTTTTCCGAGTCACAGCTGGTGGTATCCAGGATCATCCTGACAATCCTTCAGGAGCCATATGTGGTGTTGGGATTGAGCAGGGTCAGCTGCATGCAGGGGCAAGTTCTCTGCCCTGTCCTGTCCCTCCCATCCCTGTTGCTCCAGCACTAGCCATCCCATACCTGGTGTAGTGTTTCGAGAAGTCACAAAGTGCCAGGGATGTGTTGGCACAGAATGGAAGTGGGAGACAAGCCTCTCAGCCTCCTACCAAGGAGGCTCCCATGCTCATTTTTAAATTAGCATCTGTTTAGCCACCCCTTGCTCGGTGCTGAGGGGAGGGGAGAAGGACTCCTAGGAACCTTTCATCTTGGACAGAAGGAAGACAAAGAAACATAAATGGCAAGTGAACTGAGAACATTCTAGAACCCAAGTATTCACAAGGCTGCAGGGCAGGACAGCTCTTGCCCTAGGTGGAAGGAAAGGCAAAGGGAAGACTCAATAAACTCCTGCCTTGCCAACCTGTTTAACGTTCAAAACTGCATTTTTCAGAGAAGTTAAGGTTTCTAACAAAATGAAAAAAATTGCAAAAACTCCAATACAGAGAGTTCCCATGAGCTCCACACCGCACAGTCCACAGCCTTCCATGTCTCCATCACTACCAAGAGAGCACTTGTGAAAACTGACAAACCTACATGGGGACCACCTCTGGAGAAAGGCCGACAGAGCTGTTCCTGCCCTTGTGACTCTGATCACTCATGTGCAGCGGGCGCCAGTAACATTTCCATTGGACCTATCACGGCCCCATGCAGGGCAGCACCGTTATTTCTCTGGCAAGATCAAGGAGCTCCCTGGGGGTACTGAATCACATAATCCAATTCCATATCTCCTCAAGGATAAGCAAAACACCTTGGAACAGTCAGAGACACCCCAGGGGCATGAGTCCCAGCAGAAAACTTGAAGACAGTGTGCAATTAGCACAGGTTATGAGCCTCCCGGGAGGCTGTCCCTGGCTGACAACACCCCCACTCTTCCAGAATGTGCCTTTCAAGATGCCACCAGCACAGAACATTTCTGGGTGGTGTCCAGTGGAGAGCAGTTATTCCTTCGGTTATTCCTGCTCTCAAAGCTCTTTGCTTGGGGATAGGGAAGTATGAACGGGCGCCTCACCACTCCATGGCAGGAAAAGGAGCTCCCAAATGCCTTGGTTGAAGAATAGGTCAAGACTGAGGACTCGGGGATTAAGTGGACATAGGATAATTGGCAGCTCAAAAGGACCTGAAGACCCTTCCTCGAGGTGCAGGAGGTCCAGGCAAGTGATAATAGACACTTGCATCCACACAGGGGAGGAGAGAGAGAGCAGATTCTAAAAATATTTTTGAGAAGAAATTTCTGATTTATTTGCAAAAGGAGAATGAAGCAGGCTGTTACAATGCCTGCATAGCTTGGATGAGAATTAATGAGGAAGAGTGAATAGGGATAACTTTTTGTTTTTGCTTTTGGGGCCACACCCTGCAGTGCCCAAGGGTCTCTTTCTGGTGGTGCTTGGTGCTTGGTGCACAGGTCTTGGTACAGGTGTTGGTGATCTCAGGACCTCCTACCTTTGAGCGAAGTACTTTGCCCTGCTCCACATGCAGGGATAATTTCTGAATAGCATGTCGGTGAAAGGGGAAGAGATGTGGTGATAGCCAAAGAGAAAACTACGTCAAAGAAGGATTTTCTTTTTTTCTGTTTAGACGCAAACAGACCAAGACTTCCATCTTCAGGGGGAAAAGGTGGCTCATGGAATGGCTCATGGAAGTGAGGAGTATTCCAGTGAGAGACGGAGCAGGGGGAATGTTTTCAGATCGACTTCCTGAGACTTATGACGCTAGTCACTGAGACGGGAAATTGGTGCCTACCAAAACAACACCACTTGTTCAAAATTAATTAACGGGGCCGGAGAGATAGTCCAGAGGGTAGGGCATTTTCCTTGCACGTGGCCGGCCTGTGCTGGCCCGGGTTCGATCCCTGGCATCCCATATGGTCCCCGAAAGCACCGCCAGGAAGTAATTCCTGAGTGCAGAGCCAGGAGTAACCCCTGAGCAACGCTCGAGGTGTGACCCAAAAAAGCAAAAAAAAAAAATAAATAAATAAATAATTAACATACTTCTTGGGGCTTGGTTTGTGTTTCAGGTGTTAGAGTTCATGCCTCCCATGTGCAAAAGCCTTGGGTTTGTGTCCCAGCACGTCCTACGCGCCAAAGCACCCCCCGTGACCCTCACAGTGATACGAAGGCCCGTCCCGGCCTGTCCTCTCTCTTGGGCTGCATCATGCTTCTGTCGTTTGTCTCCACTGCTCTGCTCTCTCAAGGTCATGTTGCCTCTTGAACAGTATCCTTTTTCTTTCTCTCCTCTGGCTTCTTTCTAAGTGAAAGCAAACAAACAAATCAACCAACAGGGAAAAAAAGAAATATGCTTCTCTCTGATCTCTAAAGAGAAAAATATGGAAATTGAATCAATCAGGAAAAAATGTTATGTCAAACTTGTGGAGGGAAACGGGAAGAGGATCTATATCAGAAAGAAAATAAACAGTCTGAAATTTGACTTAGAGTTTAAAAAATTTAGAAAAGACCTGGTCCATGTTGGAGTGCCTGCTTCTCATTTGGGGCCGTATAAATTCTCTTCTTTACGTTATGGGACTTTCTTTTCATTCTATTTCCTAAATAGATCAATCTCACTAAAAAAAATTAAAAAGTTAAGAAAAAGAAATCCCAAAGTGAACAGGTATATGAATAATGAAGATTAGAACAAAAAATAAAATACAAAATAGAAAACAAGAGAAAATAAACAAAGTCTGATTTCATTGGGGAGAAAATAACAAAACAACAAATCATTAGCTAGAACAAGGAAAGAAGAGAAATAGCTCAAAAAGAATAATGAGACGTGAAAAGAGAATATACAGCAGATACACAAAATAAAAGGAGCTTAGGAGATTATTCTAAATAATTATACACCCCCAAATTAGATAAGCTTGAAAGAAATGGACAAATTCCTAAAAAAAAAACCAGCCTATTCAAGTGAAAGGAAGATCAATAAAACCCCAAAACAATGTGCAATAAAAAGATTAAATAAGTAACTAAGATCTTCCCAACAAAGAAAATCTGGAACCAAGTGCTTCATAGGTCACTTCTACTTTAAAGAGAGAGAGATAGAAAGAGAGAGAGAGAGAGAGAGAGAGAAACAAGAGTTGAAGCCAATCCTCTTGAACTCTTCCCAAAACGTAGAAGAAGGAAACTTGCAAACTCACTTTATAGTCTAGCATCCCCGAATGCGAAAGCCAGACAAGTCATAAGAATGGAAAACCACAGGCCAACATACCTGGTGACCACAGATGCAGAAATTCTCAATAAAAATACCAGCAAAATGAAAACAGCAGCACATTAGAAGGCTTATACACAAGGGCAGGAGCAATAGTACAGCTGGTATTGTTGGAGTGGGTTCGACTCCCCAGGTTGTCCCCCAAGCCTCAGTTGATCCCAGAGAGCAGAGCCAGGAGTAAGCCCTGCGCACCGCTGCCTCTGGTCCCCTAAAAACAAGCAAATAAAAAGCAGCATTGCACACTATGACCAGGTTAGGTTTATTCCAGGAATGAAAAGCTTGATCAACACAGACATCTATGTAATACACCACATGAATTTAAAAAATCCAGAAGATCACATCAATTGTTGCACGAAAAACATTTGACAAAATCCAAATTCCTTTCATTTTTTATTTAAATACCATGATTTACAAAGTACAAAGTTTTTCACAATACAGTTGTTAGAGAGATTCATCATTCAATGACAATCCCACCACCAGTGTGCCCCCAGCCACCACCAAAGACCCTCATTTCCCATCCCCCCATCCCCATGCCTGCCCCTTAGCTGGCACTTATTATATTGACTCTTACAGCCCATATAAGAGAATCCTGTCTTCCCATTGTTCATCGATTTGCTCGTGGGCACTAGTAACATCTCCATTAGTCTTGTCACAAGCAAGTGCAACCCAAGGGCATCTACTTCTACAGGGATGGAGGAGCCGACATTCTTCAGGTTATGGAACTGAGGTCCATAATAGTTACTAGTCTTTGGCATAAAAGTAAATAAAACACGGTAGCTTGCAGGCTTTACGTGTAGGTGGAATAGTCTCAGTAGAAGGCTCTCAACCCGAGCATTTACTGATGAAACTTAAAGGGAAGATCGGTTTTCTCTTGGTGGAGCTCTGAGGAACTATGGGTCTGGATGGTATTGATAAACTCATGACTTTTTTTCTGGGTTGTTATGTGCAAATCTAGCTGATTTCTGTTCTTGCATTCACTTTCTGAGGTTCTGGACTGTAGTGGGTATCTACTAGTCAACTCCAGTCCCACCGCCACTGCACCTATGGACAACGCTTATTTCAAATTTTTTCTCAACCTCTGTTTGAGCCTGTCCTAAACATACACTAGATAATCTATTTTATGTTGCTGTGTTCCTTACATTACTAAAAAAAAAAAAAACAAAAAAAAACCCTCTTGGAAAGAAACACTAAACACTTTTTAGGAATCATATCCCTGGTTAAAAATATAAACATTTTTCCTTCTTGATTGAGAACAAGGCACAGATAATAGGGATACGTCCCTTTTATCACTTTTTATTCAATATAACATGAACATTTCTCCTAACAAATCTGGAGTTAGGCAAGGAAAAGGAAGCAAAGGCGTCCAAATCATACCAGGAGTGGCC
>JAJIBD010005411.1:0-173017 GCA_021461705.1 Cryptotis parvus
TTGGCAGTTAGGATTGATATTGCATGCTCCTCAGCACTCACTTCCTTACTCTGTGAGATATGTTAAGTTGAAAATTCTAAAAAAAAAGGAGTTGTAGTTGGCCAGAGAGAAAGAGGGCTCAGCTGAGTACGTGCTTTGTATGAGAAAGACGAGAAAGACGCGGCTTTGAACCCTAGCACTGCATTGTCCCATGGGGTCCACTGTGAGCCTCTCCAGGAGTAGCCCCAGAGCGTCTCCACTAGCCCAACCCTCACTGCAAAAGTTACTGCCAGGAAGTAGGTCTACAGCATGTAAATTATAATTATATGACTAGTATGTTAGAGTTACGAAGATGATTCAGCTGGTCCTTTTAGGAAATGGTTTTGAGACCTCCTTACTATACATGGGTTTCATATTATTACTATATTTTCCATTATATGAATAAGATTGTCATTAATTATCTTGATAATTATCTTATTTAAATATTTTAGCACTATCATCTCTGTTTCTCTATTATGTATGTCTGGTAGGTTCTAAATTTATTATAGTATAGTTAGAAAGCCCATATTTTGATTACTTACTCTTGGGGGATGTGTAGTGTCACCTGTTATCTTGAGCATGATTAAGTGCATTTCGTTTATTTTTATAAAAATGTTAGGAAGCAGTACTGCTATTAATGTTTATAGAGGTAAGCCAAGACGGGGAGTTGAAATTACTTGCCTAGGTAGTACTAGTGTTAGTCCTAGGAGTTAAATAGAAAGCTCTCAGTTTCATTCACTGCACTATAATATCATGGTCCCATAGTCAGCGTAGTTATTGTAAATCAGAATATTTTCTAGCATTAAAAAAATAAATTTCATTATTTCATAAAAATATAGCAAAATCAACAGGTGGTTATGAAAGCTTTTTAAAGAACAAAAAATACTGAATAAATCTGTTGATACTTTGAAGGATTACAGTTCTCTTTGCAAACTGAAAGTAGCTAGTTCTCCCTCCCAAGTCTTTTAAGTCTCTTCAAAGATTACTGAAGTCATTAGGACTATTTTATACATCATCTCATCAAATTTTGTTCATAACTAAATAATCCAGGAGGTTAGAACACCAGGAATCAAGTCGTTTTAAAATATATATTCCTGTTCTTTTAACTTACTTGTTCTTTAGGTCAGTTTCTTATCCTCTTTTTGTTGTCAAGTGATTATCTTCGGCAGAGAATTCTGAAAAACATGAACATTAGTGTTTGGTTATCTTGTCATCATCCTTAAATTAGTCATTACCTTTATAAATGATTAAAATTTTTTGTCCTTAATCTTTACTATATATTTGTATGTTTCTTTCAATTAATATTGTATTTGTTCAGTACTTATATGGTAGAGAATTGAAATCACAGCTTAATTCTCTGAAAAGCTGAGTAGATTCTTTGAGCCAGTGCCAGTAATTACCAACAATTTTGGTAGTCAAAATCACTAAAAGAACTTAACATTTTCAGGAATATAATTTATATTCTTCAAGATAAATCTCTCAATGGATAGCTAGTTTTGTTTGTTGCTTTGTTTTGTGTGAAGGAATAATGTTAGTTAAAAACAGATCAACACCAACCAAATCACATTTTTACTTTGTTTTGCTAATGATTAACTTTATGTTAATTTTTACTTTCTACAGTTAAGATGTGGAGGTGGGTTGGGGTGGGAATCCAGAAATCTAAGGATAACTGAGGACATCCAGAATGAAATTGCATTTTTTAAAATGCAAAGCCAGTTAACTTTGCAGTGTTCTACTTTCTATAATCTCACGCATAGCCTGTCATTTGTATTTATGGAAAAATATTTGTGCTTCTGAAATACTAAATTTAATCACACCACACCCAGACCCTAACATTCTTTTGTGATTTCCTTTCGTATTCTCTTATGCTTTAAGACTTTTGTACACCACGTATAAAATAAAATTGTATCATGGATTGAAATATAAAAATCATAGTATAGTACAGTATTTCCTGACTGAATGCAAAAGCTTGCTGAAAATGTCTTAATATACAATTCACAAGGCCAGTGACAAATCTTGCTTGTACTTCCATTGTTAAATATATTCAGTGCTTTCCTTTTAACCCCCCCAATATTTTGAGTTTCTCAGGATTGAAATGCCACATTTTTTTTGTTTTTTGGGTCACACCCGGCGATGCTCAGGAGTTACTCTTGGCTCTTCGCTCAGGAATTACTCCTGGTGGTGCTTGGGGGACCATATGGGATGCCGGGATCAAACCTGGGTCATCCGCATGCAAGGCAAATGCCCTACCCACTGTGCTATTGCTTCAACCCCCCCATTAATGCTGCATTTCTATTTTATCTATATTCCCAAGTTTCTCCTTGACACATTGGTCCTCTTGTGATATCATTGTGGTTTGTAATAGATCACAATATGATGAATCTGATCCCATTCCACTTTTTACCTCTATTGAAAAAGATTTTAAACTATATTTGCTCCAAGTTTTAGAAAAATAATGTCCTGCTCCCCTAAAGACAAAATATTAAATATTTTATGGTTGTTTTGTATGCTTCATAACTGTTACTATAAGATTATAGTAATCTAGCAGTAGCAAGTTTTGTGGACCAGGGGAACTTTTTTATTTAAGTTCATAGATAGGTGTGATCATTTTTCTTTGAACTTTAGATTTGTAAGATTGAACTAAAAAAGTCACCTTGATGCTTTTTTTTTTTTTTGCTTTTTGGGTCACACCCGGCAATGCTCAGGGGCTTCTCCTGGCTCTGCACTCAGGAATCACTCCTGGCGGTGCTTGGGGACCATATGGGATGTCAGGGATCTAACCCTGGCCAGCATAGGCCGGCTGCGTGCAGGGCAAACGCCCTACCCGCTGGGCTATCACTCCAGCCCCAGAACTTGATGCATTTTGACATATATTATAGCTATGTAAAAGTATAAATAAAAGCAAAACAGTGATTGCCATTTTATAAGAATTTACATTATGCATACATTATTTTTGTTTAAGGTGGGGAGAGAGTATGTGGCAGGGAGGGAAAGAAGGAGGGAGGAGAGAGAGAGAGAGAGAGAGAGAGAGAGAGAGAGAGAGAGAGAGAGAGAGAGAGAGAGAGAGAGAGAGAAACTTATAGGGGGAAATGAGTATCTGTTGATGTGTCTGCTAGTGTTTTTCTGAAAGTAGTATGAGGTATGCTTCACTTAGCTACCAGCACAGGACTAGTATGTTGTGGTAAACTTCAGATCATTCTCGCACTTCTAAGGCATGGTTTTTAAAAAAACAGTTGCATAACATCCATACATGTCATAATGAATTCATAACTGAATGAATTCACAACTGAATGAATTTATGGGCCTGGTCATTTTCAAAATTGTAGTATCAGTTCCAGTGTAATAAGGTCACCTTCTTACAGTAGCAGTGATTCCACGAATGAAGTCACAAATGAAATGGTTTGTTTTCTTAGCATCATAGTTTTGGTGCCTATTGCTCACTTTTCCATATTTGCTAGAATCCTCTTTCTATATTGTTCATAAGATGTTTAGAACTACCCAGAACCATCTTAAAAATGGAATCAGTGCTTATGCTGAATACTATGTTTCCCAGGGCTAGATGGCCAAGTTTCTCTTATTTCTCTCGGATGTAGGACTCTGGGATGTTACTTTACCTTTGGGATTCTTTCCTTTTTACCAGAAGGTTACTACAAATAGTACTTGCTTCCCTACTGTTAAATAACAGTGAAGTGTTTGCTTTTAAATGCTAAGCATGGTACATTTGAATTCAATGTATTTAAGTTAACTTTTTTGGTAGTCTAGAAATGCTAAGTGGTTTAAAATCTACTGTCCCTATTCATATTAAACTGATACTATCTAAAGTGTAAAATCATGGACTCTAAGTATTAGCCAAATTGACTACCTCAAAACCTTGGCATAGGCACACATGCTGCGAGAGCCCATGTGCTCTTTGCACCCCAGTGGCCAAATACTTGTGGTGTCTGAGCACAGGTGTCCCCTGAATCTCCCCCTCTTTAGATCTGTTCTCTCTCTCTGTCTCTCTCTTTCCTCTCTCTCTCTTTCCTTCCCTTTCTAAAAGCCTCCAAGTAAAATGTTTTACTTAAAAAAAGACAGTTGCATAACATTCATACATGTCATAGATAAATGGAGTAACGTAGTTGTAGGAAGTATAATTATGTAATGTTCAATATTGTAAGTATGATTAAAATACTTCTTAAAATATTTTATTATACCACCGTGAGATATACAATTACAAAGATGCTCATGATCGGGTTTCTGTCATACAGTGTTCAGCACCCATCCCTCCACCAGTGCCCATTTCCCACCACCAATGTCCCCGATTCCCTCCCCACCCCCTAGTCTGCCTCTATGGCAGTTTTTTTTTATCTCTTTTCTCTCTTTTCCCTTTCTCTCTCTCTCTCTTCCTTCTCTTACACATTGTGGGTTGCAATACATACATTTGGAGGTTATTATGTGTATCTTTTGCCTGTATTCAAATCTCATTTCTAGGCTGGTATTATCTCTTACAACAATTGTTAGCACACTGTTTCCTTATCTGTCTTACGTTACCTCTGATTCCCACACGTTTGTGGTAGATTTATACTCCACTTATTTAAACCTTAAATAATTCTTCTATACTTTTCTGCTAAGGATATAAAATACTAATTTGGTCATTCCTGTCTTTCCAATATTTAAAATGTTTCCATAGTTACTCTTGTTCTTAACATTGCTTACAAAATATTTGGAAGTTAAGTGTAATTTATCAGTTATGTAACTTAAGTAATATGCATCACTCTTGTTATGCATATTACTTTTAAGTAATATGTGTAACTATATGCATGATATTTAAAAAATTACTATTATCTTTTCCTTCATACTATATATATTTTTATTCAAATGAAGAAAAATGGCATGACATTATAATAGAAATTTTCCACTCTCATGAATTCTCAAAATTCTTTGTATTTCTGCGTGTTGGGCGTGAGGTTGATCCGTTGCAACTTCCTTCAGTTGAAACAGCCAATATGGAGGACGCAGTTAATGAAAAATTGACCAATGACATGTCAGCATTCAGAATTGACCAATAACATGTCAGTATTACCATGCAAATGAGGTTTTGTAGAAGTGCACCTATCATAGAGAGGCACGCTCGCTATATATTCCTGCGCTTTCTCTCAGACGGGGCCTTCTTCCACCTTACTTCACAACTAGCTGTAACCCAATAAAGTGTGATCCGAGAATCGTGCGTGTCGTTTAACCGCTGGTCGGAGACGCCGCCACATCTGAGTAACTAAGCAAACCGATTTTTATCCTGCCTACTTTCCTGCCTGCATGCCTGCAGACTTACCCCAGCAGTGTTTGTGCAGAATGAAGTTTATGGAGCTGCAGGTTAATCCTTGGCGCTCGGACAGAAGCGCAATATGGGAATGTTAGCACTTTGCATCTCCTCTTGTTACTTTTTTTAAAAACACATTTATATCTTAAAATTTTTAAATTAAAATTCTAGACGATCGTGTTGTAAAATTATTAAAAACCAGTGGAGACTAAGATATATGTCTGTGACATAGCAGACCCCCCCCCCCGTAGTTTCAAATGTCATTAGTTTATGATTCAATTTAGGAGAGATTAAAATAGCTAGTTGGTACATAACACTGTGCCAGGGGCTTCAGAGATTCCCAAATAAGTATAAAACTATTTCTTATAATCAGGAAACACCAAATATCATTGGTACTTATCATGTGTGTATGATTAAATGTCAGAGATATGAACATACTAGATATTACTGTCATACGAGGTCAGACTTGGAAGAGAGCAGAAAAATCTAGATATGTGAAGTTGATTTTATTTAATATTAAACATGCAAAGATAAAAAACATTTTAAGAGAGTTTGGAGCTCAGTAATGGTTTGCTGGTTTTAAAATTATAGATTAGCTAGACTAGCTGACAGTATCAATGATTTACTATAGATGTTTTACTGAGAATTTGGCTAACAGTTGCTTATAAAAAGACCAGAAGTCTTCACCTCTGTTTATTGCGTTTTTGGGCATTGCTTGATTTGCTTGTTAATAAATAATGATATGACTGGAGCCAGTGTCATGAGTGTAGTGCAGTGTTTGTCGTAGAGTATAATAGTAAGAAAAAAAGGCTTTGTTGTTATACTAGTTTTGATACTACTTGTGACATTTACCGTCTTTTCAATTTGGGGGAATGTATTTTTCTCACAAGTTGTATTTTTAAAAAATCTATCACTATGTGTTTCAGGGTTGTTGAAAGAAGTAAATAAAAAATGCTTGCCTTCGTATCTGGCATAGACAGCACTTCAACACAGATTTAACTATGACTTGATTTCAAATGACTTGTTTAGGAGTTTTGTGATCGTCAGCAGTAAAATTTAGGTTGTAGGTATTGATTGACAAATAACAGTTTGATTTTTGAAATTTTTGAGATTTATATTACTGGCATTTTGGAATTGATCATGGTATATGGGAGTGGGTAGCAGATGTTTCCCATGGAAATTGACCAACCCTTTAAAAAGAGGGATATTATTTCTAGAACTGAATTAAAAACATAATGCTTAATAAAAGAGGCAAGTGATTAAAGCATCCTAAGGTATAATACAAAGCATAATACACTATTTCAATACAGTGTTTAAAAGGACTTGGAGAGGTTCTGGGTAAGTCAGGAAAGCCAATCGATCCTTTGAACATGGGTAACATCTAAATTTAAATTTATTGCTGAAAGACTATGATTTTTCCATGCAAAGTATGGGAAGGAAACACATGCCAAGTTCTAAAGAGAGGGATCAGATATCTGGGATCTGTAGATGTATTATTCAAGGGGAGATAGGCTGATAGGGAGATAGAGATGCTGAAAGAACAGATTGAAGAGGTAAAACAGATCAGGTATGGACTTAGTGGAGCTTGTCTATTTAGAACTATCAAGGATTACTTTGGAAAATTACCTTTAGTATCTATGCAGAAGAAAAACATATTTTTCAGCAGTGCTGTTGATTCTGGTATATCTATTTTCATTCAGAGTTAAGTCTATGACAATCACGTTTTATTCTTTTATATCCTTTTAGTAGAGACTGTTGTGATCGTCAGTATTACTGAATTTTGTCTGGTAATAGTAACTTTTTTTCAAAATTAGTAAAATTTCAAAGACATTGCTTTTCCAGATTTATTCCCTTTCCTCTTTAATTCTATTTTAATTCTGTTAATTTTATTTAATTCTGTTTTAGTTTTACTGGGAGGAAATTCTAAACAAAGCACCAAGCTATTTCTCAACTTCAGCTTTTCAAGCATTTTGAGAAATATTTGGGCAGCATTTATAAACAATGTGTACACTCACACAGACATTAACACAGATGTGTGCTCACACACACATATATAAATATATATGCGAATATTTGATATATAAATTGTAAGATCTTTGAGTGACCTAGATTGTTTTTCTTATGGGCCAGTACCATCGACTTACTTAAAATAATTTCCTTGGCTTACTTATCTCTTTTGGTACAATGTTTTCTGCTTTTTAAAAAAAATCAGAGTATAAAAATCATTTACCTGGACTGGAGCAATAGTCCAGAGGGTAGGTCGCTTGCCTTGCACGCGGCTGGCATGTGCCGGCCCGGGTTCGATCCCCAGCATCCTATATTGTCCCCCAAGCACCGCCAGGAGTAATTCCTGAGTGCTGAGTCAGGAATAAACCATGAGCATTGCCAGGTGTGACCCAAAAAAGCAAAAAAAAAAAAAAAAAAAACCATATTCACCTTGATGGAGAAACAAATAAGTAAAATTCAAGTTAAGGACTTCTGTTACCTTTAAATTCTGTAGCATTAATGTACTGTCTATTTACTAAGATTCATAGGTTTCTTACATTTTTTACTTTGAATATGAAGAATAGTTTATTACTCAACAATAGGAGTATGTGTCTTAAATATTCATGGATGCAGTGCTAGCACCTTGGATCTTAATAGAAGTGCAGTCTATTATTTGAAAAGTAGTGCCCAGATATATTAGTAGCTGTGCACAATTTGATGAGTTTAGAGTTCTAGCCCAGATAGCAACATTCAAATCAACATTCATTTTGCATTTAAGATTTCTGAATATTTGTGAGTGTAATAATTATATCTAGGCCTCAGGAATACAACAAATAAATTAAAAAGCTAGGCAATTGTAAAATGATTACAGAACAATTTATCCTTAACTTGCTTTTTGCTGTTACATCTTAAATATAAGCCATGCAATTTTGTTGTTAGCGTTATTCAATAAAAATAATTGGAATGAGATTTTCAATAAATAAAATTTTAATAGAAAATGATTTATAGTACAGATAATCGCTTTTTTCCCCACAAAGACAAAAATAACAGTGTATTGATTTACTGTAGTTCTAAGAAGTTTTGGGCATCACCAGGAATGTAGCTCCATGGAAGCGCACATGGCTTGCACACGCGTGCATGGGGGTCTGGATTCATCGCAGGCCCCACACCTCTCTATCACTTGCTCTCTCACTCGCCCTCTCTAATGGATTAAGGGAGAATATAGTGAGTGAGGTTAAATCCATATAATATTAACCCCAACTGAATATAGATTATATTCAGTATTTTGATAAGATACCTAAAAACCTCAGCATTTTGTTAATTTACACAAAGAATTCTGCCTCTTCATTTTCTAAGAATAAATGTCTAAACCTTTCATATTTGAATTTACCATTATGTTCCAGAGAAGAAACCTAAAATAAATATGGAAGTAATTGTGTAGTGAATAAGGCTCTTGCTTTGCATGTGCTGACCTGGGTTCAATCTCCAGCCACCCACTGGCACCTAAGTCCACCAGGAGTGATCCCTGAGCACAAAACCAGGAGTATACTCTGAATATAGAAAAGTGTGGGCCGCAAACAACCAAAAAGCATTAAATAATAATGTGATACTAATCATGTAATGCACCATTTTGTGCCACTTGAGTATGAATGCACTATGTGTTCGTTTCAAGTTCTATCACAACTGGGTACTCAGTTCTCCAGTGAATCAAAACTAGTTTGCAGGTAATCTGCAAAATAAATACTGAAACACTGAGAAAAGATTTGCCATAAAGAAGGAAATGTCTGAAAAAACAATGCAGAGTATTTCAAAGTTGCGGGTAAAGGAGGCTTTTCTTTCTTCCTTAGGGTAGTTTTTGTTATTCATTTATTCCAGGTTATTTTGATTTTTTCTTTGATATATATGACTTGGGTGTAGTCACCTACAACAGTATGCCACCCGCACGGCAAGCCTGGCAAGCTGCTCGTGTCGTATTTGATATGGCAAATACCAGTAACATTTATATTAGGTCATTTTCATGACCTAATATAATTATTTGAGGCTCTTTATGTTCCTGGAGCAAGCGGATGCCTTTGGGTTCTACTAGCATGAGACAGGACATATGGAGATGTTACTGGTGCCCGCTCTAGCAAATAGATGATTAACGGGAAGATAGTGATAGTGAGATAAGACTTGGTTAAATATAATAATTCATTGTTATTTGTATAGTGTCTGTATGAAAATAGAAACAAGCAGATTTCAGAAAGTGTCCATATTATCTATAGAGGCAGTCCAACTAGACCAAATTGAGAATTACTGATCCATAAATAACTGTGGCTGGATTATAACTTTGGTTTTATTCAGAAATAATGACAAGTATTTCTCTATACATACATAATTGTTGATGGCTGCGACTCTGATTTCATTCAATTAAGCTGGTAACCTTTTAAGAATCTGCCTGGGAGAAAGCCAGGGATTCCAGTCAACTGATTTCTAGGGGAACTGAACTGAAATTGTCTTAGCCTTGAAAATGTTTTATGTAGGCCACAGCTGTGTTAATTAACCTTTTCCTTAAACTGCTCTCTCCCTACATAGCTCTAAGTGGATAGGGTAGAGGCTGTTTTGTCTGTATTTAAATTTTGCTTGGAGTGATTATAAACTCGGAAAGCCAAGTATAAAACAAGTTTTAAAATATATAGCAAGAAGATGAAGAATATGTACCTTTCGAAAACACATATTTATATCTTGTATAAAAATCACTGATGTACTCAACAAAAGCAAAATCAAGGAACCTACACAAAGGCTTACTATTTAAAAATGTCAAGTATTAAATCCATAATGATAAATACGCTGTTTTAAGGATGTTAGAAAAGGCATACATGTGTCTTAACAATGAAATAGAGAACTCCCCGAGTCATATACACCTATAACCCATAATTATGGTATTGAAATTTTGCTAACTTTGTAGTTTTCAGAATGAAAGGGCGAGAGAGAGAGAGAGAGAGAGAGAGAGAGAGAGAGAGAGAGAGAGAGAGAGAATGAGGACATATTGAAAGTATGAGTACTTCCTGGGGAAAACCATATTTAAATGCTTAAGCGAACAACATCTTTTGAGTAAATATTAATAAACTTTAAAGACTAAGGCCATAAGAGCCAGTGTTTTCTGTAAATGGTAAGTTGTGTTTTATGACTATAGTCTATAATTAGAAATTGCATTCTAATCTCCCAAGTACAGGGAAAGATGTTTTGATGGAGTCCTACAAATATCTCTTGGATAACTGTCCCCTTGAATAGTGAGAAGAATTAAATGATTAACTCTTCAAAGCATGCTCATTTGAGCAGTGGTGTGATTTTTTTATACAGGGTAGTGAAGTAATTTTTATTTCCTGAATTATCAATATTAACATTAACTATATTTAATTACAAAATAAAATATATATTAAATATATATTTTGGTATATGAAATATTAAAATACGACAAATAACATTTTGCTAATTACATATATTACAACACCACATATTGTGTTTTTTATGTGTTTTTTTTTCTTTCTGTCTTTTTTGGTCACACCCAGCGGTGTTCAGTGATTTCTCCTGGCTCTACACACAGGTCCTGGTCCTCTTGGTCCTGCTTGGAGGCCTCTGGGAGTCTTGGGATCAAACCTGGGTTGGGTGTGGAAGGCAAATGCCTTACCCTCTTTACAATCACTTTGGTACCCTTGGGTTTGGTTTTGTTTTATTAATTTTTTATTTTGCTTTTGGTCCACATCTGTTAGGACTCTGTCCTTGCTCACTTAATATTTGTGCCACAGATCAAGCTGGCAATGGCTGCATGTATGAGAAGTTCCTTAACCTCTCCTTTCTCTATGCTTCAGGTAATGGATTTAATAAGTGAATACTTTATCCATCATTTTATCATGTTCATTCAAAAGATTGTTTTCAAGATACTTTGCAGTTGCCGGCTTTCTATAGCTTTTTGTCAGATTTCTCCTATACCTAGTGATCTTTACATCTTCCAACATTCATGTGTACTCATGATAGCAACAGTCATCTTTATCTCCCTAGGCTAAACAAAATGGGAAAAGGGATTAATAAGGTGCTTTGGGCAGTGGCAGCAGAGTACTGTGCATATGCCTCCAGTTGTAAACAACCTTTAATCTCTGTGGGCAAAACCTCTTAAGTAACACATACTTAAAAAAAGGTGGAACATTGGGACTTTTGTTAGGAGAGTAAAGAGAGAAGTAATTAGCTGAAATGGCCAAGTTTTGAGATTTACTAGGCTTGAAAAAAGGATAAAAACTGCTGAATCAAACTGGCTAGTAAAATATCACATGTGTTGGAGGTCAGTCCATTTCAATAAAGTGAGATCCTGGCACAGATAGCAAGATACCATGAAAGTTTTAATAAAAAAAAATTGACCTTCAAAATAATTTCATTTAAAGTTAAGGGAGATCAAATTCTTAAAAATGTCTTTACAATTTGTACTTTATTTAGGTCTTCAAAAACACTAAGATCTATATATGGTTGAAATTATCCATAGATACTTTTTTATTCTTAGTTTTTTATTTTTTAAATTTTATTTTATTATACCACCATGAGGTATACAATTACAAAGATATTCATGATTGAGTTTCAATCATACAGTGTTCCAACACCCATCCCTCCACCAGTGCCCATCTGCCACTGCCAGTGCCCCAGATTCCCCCCACCCAAACCTGCCTCTATAGCAGGCATTTTCCCTCTTCTCTCTCTCTCTCTGAAGATGAGATTTTTTTTTAAAATCTAGGGTTTGATTATCCTCTAACAAGACAGAGAAAATGTCTTTTAATATTAAAAACATAAGATGTCGATAAATAATCTTATGCCTCTATAAGAGAGACTATATAAAATATATGCATATTCACTAGGATATTCTTTTTTAAAAATATTTTATTATACCACCGTGAGATATACAGTTACAAAGATTTTCATAAGATGTTCATATTTGGGGTTTTGGTCATACAATGTTCCAGCACCCATCCCTCCACCAGTGCCCATTTCCCACCACCAATGTCCCTTATTCCCTCCCCCGCCCCTAGCCTGCCTCTGTGGATCCATAGATACTTTTAAAGAGAAATTGTCACCTATTGATTTTGAATTTTAGGTTTTAAGTGTTCATGCGTTTCCAGAATTTTTTTAAATGCAATTGAATTGAATGGCGAGCTCAGCAGTGATTTATACCTTTCCTGGTAGGTTTGAATTGTTCTTTATGTGTGTACAGTGGTTTACCTTTCAGAGCAGGCATCTGTTTCCCAGAACCTCCTCTAGCCACCTCATACAACGATATCTTTAGGTTTATTCTAACTCTCCCAGACTAAAATCTTGATTTCTGAGATTTATAGTTTGAAATTACTTTAAGCAGAGTCATTTCTGGCTGTTCCCCCCTCTATTTCACAACCATGCTACCTGTTGAATGCATTTATGGTTGTTTAAAAAAGATTGAACTGGCTCATGCATATTCATAAGTCAAAATATTATTTTGGGAAGTGTTTTAAAGCAACATCCTCAACTCTAAAGAACATGCTAGTTACGTTTACCTGTGTTTGTATAGAAAAATATATTTACTCATATTGTTTCGATTCACTGGGATTTTATGGGTGTATGTTTGTAAACAGAGTTTGTAAACCAGATGTGTAGTGCTTGGATCCTAGATAGAGAATTGTGGCATCTCCATTATTATTCTTGCATAAACATATAGGAATAAAATAAATTTCAGGAGGTGGTTTTTTTTTTAATCTTAATTTGCTTGCTTTTATTTCTCTGGTGGATTTGAGCCACCTGGGCAATGCTTGGACTTTTCCTGGCGAGGCATTTGAGGATTATCCCTAGCTTAGCTCAGGGGGCCCTGCCATGCCCGGGCTGGAGCCTGGGCCCAACCCCTCTGACCTTTCCCCAGGTCCCTATTCTCAGTAACTTATTGTTAACAGATTATTATTATAGAAAAAAAAGTTTTTTATTTATTTTTATTTTTATTTTTATTTGCTTTTTTGGGTCACACCTGGTCGATGCTCAGGGGTTTCTCCTGGCTCTGCACTCAGGAATTACTCCTGGCAGTGCTCGGGGGACCATATGGGATGCCGGGGATCGAACCGGCGGCCCAGGCCAGCCGCATGCAAGGCAAACACCCTACCCGCTGGGCTATCGCCCGGCCCCACAGAAAAAAACGTGTTGTAAGAAGAATCTAATCATTCTTCCCAGTTTTTATGCTTGACAACAAATTACTTTTTATCAACATTATAGTTTGTAAATCTGGGATTAATGTCAGAGTCATTGTTGCTTTAGCAGTCATATTACAGAGACATCTCTGTGGTAAGGTGCTGGAAATCAGAATTAGATGCTTAGTAATGAGGCTGTGCTAGATTACTGCTAATGAGGGAATGTAAATTCCGTTTGGAATAGGATTTTTTGTAAATATCCCAAATTATGATGAGACTAACAAATGTCACATTTAATAATACTGAATGTAATTGTAATTTGGATATATTGATGCAATAATTTAAAAGTTGACTTTAGTTTCACTTGTATCACTTGTATCACTTGTCTTCCTGTCGTTCATCAATTTTCTCTAGCGGGCACCAGTGAAATCTCCATATGTCCTATCACATGTTGAGTGTAGCCTAAGGGCAACAGCTCGCTCCAAGAACATGAAGAGCCTCAAACCATTCATTCAAGTCATGGGAATGAGATCTATAATTGTTACTGGTTTTTGGCATATCAAATATGACACCGGTATTGCTGGGCTCTGCCGTGCAGATGGTATACTCTCAGTAGTAGGCTCTCATCCTGTGCATTACTGATGAACCGAGCGGCCACAAAGTTTCATGATATATAATTGTTAGATTGACTAGGATAATATTTTGACCAAAAGTAAATATGACATTGATTTTACGAAAATGAATCAGTCCACATAGTCCATACAGCTTATATTACTCAGGTAGAATGAGGGTTATATTAATTGGTCAAAACAGAAAAAGTAGAGGTAGTTGCCGGGGTGGGGGTGTATCCCGGCAACTACCCCAGCAACTACCTATTTCAAGGTCCTATTGCTTTGATGCTCATGAAAGGTATTTTTATTTTGCACACATGGTCACAAGCCTCACAATCCAATTTGAAGTTAATGCTGCATTTTTCTTCTGAATTTATTTTCCTAATATGTAGATGAAAAATATGAAAGTTCATCTTAAGAATAGTTTTCTTTTTTCTGCTAGTTAACAAAATCTTGTTAAATGTTATCTTTTAGCCTTAGTCTAGTAACATCTGCAAAATTTACCTGATACATTCACTTTTGAGGTAAATTTTATTGTTTGAAGAAGCTATTTCTCTCTTAGTTTCTTTTTGCATATACCCTATAAAATATTTAACACAGTTGCTATTATACACTTTTTGGGACGTGTATAATAATGCACTCTAAAGAAATGACCTTTTCATTTTTACATGTGTATGGGACATAATAAGATACTTAATCGGTAAAAGGAATTTTGTAAAATCAAGTGATAAACTTTTAGCATACCATTTATAATCGTGCAAGATAGTTTCTTGGAAACACTGCCTCCTGGAAGAAAGAAAATGTATTTTCAAGTTTTCCAAGATTACAAATACTATTTTAATTCCATAAAACTAAGAACACTTGTTTGGAGAACACTTTTGGAAAGTGATGAATTTTGTCAACTCATTCACTATTTGTCCCTTCTTTACAGCTTTAAGAGGGGAATGGTAAATGATAGTGTATCTAGTATTTCTTGGGCATTCATTCAGATAGTAACTTCAGCAATTAAAAATTCTTGTTAGGTCAGACCTAATGGATTCTTGTTGTTACTTTTAGTATTTATTCAATGAAAGAGATCAATATTTTTGGCCCCAAGGGAGCTACACTGATAAGAGACTGTGCAGTAAGTCTGTTCATTATACACTTTAGGTTGGCAGGTTCAGTGTTCGCTGTATGACTGATTTTAATTTAAACATCAAAGAGGAATGAAAATTCAAACACTTTTTCCTCTTCTTAATAGAATGATGCTTTATAAGTGCATTGTACACTTTTTCCTTCCCTCTTGTCATGTGTGGTATGTTTAAAAGAGGATTTGAAAACAATGAATCTGATTTTTAAGAAATTTAGCTATATGCACTTGAACTCTGTACAGATCCCATTTATTCAAATTTGAATAGTTTAAATCATATCATGGTGGAGTGCAGATGGTTGTGCTAGACAGGTAGAGAAGTAATCATTCTTCATTATCATAGTCACCTATGCCAAGGTTTAAATATATCTCTGTTTAAATTTAATGGAATTGATTTGTAATTTTCTGGAGCATGGCATTAAAATAAAGCCTTAAAGAAATATATTTTTTGCATTTCTACTTCAAGCACTCACTAAATATGGTCTAATGTTCTGGTCAAGTAATGCTAGTTTCAGAACAGGCTGGCAGATTCAACTATCTCTAAATTTGGGTAGAGGCATTGTTTATAAACATCAAACCAAAATACATATTCTTTCCATTGCATTGTAAAACCATCATAGTAAGACCGTTAGGAGTTACTCTACTAGATTACTTATTAACTTGCAATTTTATTCATGTGAGTGAAAGATTTAGATCAGAGCATCAGTTTGAGATCTGACTAGAACCTTTGCAAAACCATTTTGTTTCACTTGTTTCACAGAGAAACAGAGGCAAACAAAAGTGAGGGTAAAGGTCCAAATTTACAATAGTGTTGTCAGAAAAAGTAGTTTAAACAATGTGCTCAAAAATTAAAATCTCACCCTTAGTCTTCAATATAGAATATACTGTCTTCACATATATTTTAATTATATACATAAGTGCCCCATTAATTTAACCAATTTTGTTTAGTTTCATTTGAAAGAGTGCTCTCTTGAGCATTCTCTGACTGCTTATTTTAAAGACATGACTTGTGAGTACATTAATATTTTATAAATATATACCATGTGGAGGATTGAACCTGGGTTGGCCCATGCAAGACAAACACTATACCCACTGTACTAATTACCCTGGTCCCCATTGTACAAATTTTAAGTGTCAATAACATCCACGATACACACATGCAACAAATTAAGTTCATATATTTTAAAACTATTTTTCTGGAGAAAACTTCAGCTTATATACTAGAGTAAAATGGATAATATCATATAAGAAACCACAACTTTGAGAAATAAGGTGTTCTAGATAGTATCCAAATTACACAAAATTGACTGTCATGTCATTCTCCCATTTTAAGAACTCACAAAAATCTAACATATAGAAAGAGAAAAAAGTAGATTCACCTCATAGTAAATTAAATACACACTGAAGGATTCTTTGTTCACCAGACACATCACTTTATTTCCTCCTGTTTGGCATTAACTCTAGACTCTTATTGTTCACACAAATGAACAATAAGAGTCTAGAATAAGATGGAACTACGCATAACCCATCCATTCTGTAGTGAGAACCAACATCTAGGGGGAAAAAACCCTTCCACCATTTATCTCATAGATGCTACAGAGGTTTGTGACATCTAAAAAGCTAGCTCTTCCAATAAGTGATGTTGTCCTGTGTCCCAGTTCTGAGAAAGGTTACTGATATATTAACTCTGGCCTGGCCAAGACTGCTGCTTCTCAATATAAAAAGCAGTTGGCGCTCTTCTGCGAATTAGCTCTAGGACATGGCTGCCTTCAGTGAAGAGTAAGAAGGTAAGCTTCTCCTGTCCTTACCCACTTTGGCCTCCAGCAATTAACACTTTTTCCATAAAATGACACAAAATCAAGCTTATAAACTAGTGATTCATACCTGTATGTTCATAAAAGTGCTCTGTGCAAAATATAGATTTCGTTTTACTAATTCGTCCCATCTGAAATCTAATATCCTAAAATTACTTAACAATACTCTTAATTCTGAGCCATCAAAACCTCCAGGATGAATATAATTCTTAATACTATTGCATAATGTCGCGTGAGATGAGACTTCTAAACGCATAGCAGCAAAGCTATCCAAACTCTAAAGGGAAGGAGACAACCCAATTCATTCAACCATAAATGCAGGGGTTTCAAACACAAATTTCACAATTTTCATTTTCTACTCTAGGCTTATGAGAGCATTTGAGTTTATGTCCTGATTTGAACCCTAAACATCTGAAACTCACTTCCAGCTGTAAAAGATTTCTTTGTAGAAATTCCACTACACATTAATTTTACAGAAAAAGAGCATAATCTTTAGCATTTTCTGAAAGATTGTCTCATATTTCTCTCACGTAAGAGAAGCTCAATAGTGACTTCATTTTTTGTTGTTTTATTCAACCACAAGATTCATCAGTTAATTGTAATGAGAATTTTTCTAGAGTCAGTGTACCAAACCAATAGTATCATTTTCTAAATGCCTCCTATTAAAATAATTTGGAAAGCATGAACATTAGGTTCTTGTAAAACTGTCTCAACTTGATAATGAATAAATTATCTAAAAAAAAAAAAAAAGTATAACAGGTGTTTCCAGAACGGCAAGCCTAAACTTTTTTTTTTTTTGCTTTTTGGGTCACACATGGCAATGGTCAGGGTTACTCCTGGCTCTGCACTCACAAATTACTCCATGGAGCTCTGGGGACCCAGGGAGTGCCAGGGATTGAACTCAGGTCAGCCATGCGCAAGGCAAAGGCCCTCCCCACTGTACTATCGCTCCATCCCCTGAACTCCATATTTAAGTGAAAATTTGCTTTTATTGAATCAGCTTAACTGCTAATATTAAGGTGTCCTGCTTGGGCATTCCTATATTTCATCTGCACAGTGATAACAATAATTTAAACATCCTTATGTTAATATAAAGTTTGATGAATCCTGCAGTTGCTTGAACATTTTAAACAGCTTTCCTCTGATAACTTCCACTTCTATCATGTTTGTCTTTCATGATTAATAACTTATCATTTACCAGTGATATCTAATTTCAGAACACACAGTTTTATTAAACATATTATTTATTTCTTTACATGTAAGTCTCCAAGTTCAATTACCATCAAACATACACAAATTTAAAAAAATACACTATATTTCCAATTAGTCAAATGAGAAGCACTCTTAAAATTCTGATTTCTATAGAATTTCATTAATTGGGCAACAGCATTCTCTAATAACTTTAATCTTTATGATTTTCTTTTAAAAACACAAAATTAAATAGGATTTATGCACTAAGGATTCTGTGAGTTAAAGTACAGTCTTTTTACTGAGTTTCTAACATTCAATCTTCATATGTGATTAATTTTTTAAGTTTTACAACGCCAAACATTTATTTTTGTAAATCATGTATGTTCTGAGTATTCTAAGTAAATTGGGATCTGAAAAATGGTTTCTTTTAGAAAGAAGATTAATGTTGCAGTTACTTGTATAATTGAAAATTATATGTAAACTATGTTCTATATTGAAGACTAATGGTGAGATTTTACTTTTTGAGAACATTTAATTTTTTATTTCATTTTAATTTTTTTTCTGGTACTTGAAATTGAACTCAGAGCTTCACATATCAGGCTATGCTATACTGCAAATCTTCATCCTGTATATATTTTTTAATGCTGTCTTAATTTTTGTTAGTGAGAAATTTCCTATTCTAACATTTCTCTGAACAACTTAAGATGCACTTTAAGGGGGATGCTCCTGTTGTTTCTGCAGAGACTCCGCAACATCATGCTAATAGAACCAACGCTAATTATGCTATTTCATTGAAATGAGTAACATTTAGAATGAAAAGTAGGTTTGAATGATGATAATTGTCAATAATATTGAATTTGCTTTTCTACTTGTGAATAATCTTCATTTAAAGAAAATATACTGATTCTATATAATCAGATGCATATTGAACATTCAGATTGTTATACAAAGTGCAGTCTCTTTAGATTATATGTCGAAGATAAATAAGTACTGCATTATACAGTGGCACAGTCTTGTATATTATATCATGGATTCTTATGTCAGATTGCCTGAATTTCTTCCTTCTTCTACTTGATAAATGTATGGCTTGGTAAATTTCTTGCATTCTCTCCAATATCCTTTGGTGAAAACTGGAAATAATGAGTAAATCAACTTTTTTTGGTAGCAAGTAGGAGACAAACATGTAAATGCATCAATGTCACTTCACTGACTTATTTTGGGGGCCTTTTGAATAGTACTCAACTGCCTGGGCCACGCTCCTCATATCTGATGAGCCATGCGGAGGTGTCGGGGAACACCGCCCGGGTCCCCGACAGTGCCGGGAAGTGAGTTCCCTTCTACCTCCGGCCAGCGGGAATGGATGAAGACTCAGGAATCCGATGCAGTTTTAAAAAGGCTTTACTTATCACAGGTTCAGGCATACAAATCAGCAATAGGAAAAACCGGTGCTTGGGATTCCCGGCTAGAACCCCAGATACGTGTAGGCTAAGATGGCAGCCACCATATGTAAAGGCCCTATAAAGAGTAGATAAAGACAAGACTCCCAAGATGGGTGCAATCCGAGAGAGATAGAGAGAGAGAGAGAGAGAGAGAGAGAGAGAGAGAGAGAGAGAGAGAGAGAGAGCAGGCTGGTTTTATACCCCTGCAACTCAGACCTCCCACTATTATGGGAAGCAGGAAGGGTCAAATGCCCTCAGCACCTCACCTAGACCCTATTATATGCTAATGTTTTGAGCCAAGATCTGCCTGGAAATGCCTTTATAGGGTAGAGAAGGGGTTTCTGAGATGGCATGTCTCTGTACCAAAGACTAATACTAATGCCAGTTAAATATTTCTCCAAGCCTTCACAAGAGTCTCGTCTACTTCACGGTAGTTTTGTATTTCAGTTGCCTTTGAGTTATCAGAGAGCCATGCTTGCTTGCTTGGAGGCAAACAGCATTTCTCTCTGGTCTAATTACTTAGAGATCCAACATAGCCAGGCAAATATGCTGGTAAGATCTAGCTAGTCCCACGATGATTGTGGTAGCATGAGAGAATATTTATACCAGCCAGTACAGAATACATGGTCAGATAAACTGCCACATTTAGACTACCCCCTTATCTGCAAAGTGATTTGCAGGAGGCAATCCAGGGCAGATGCAGAGGCTCTTAGAGGAGTCCTGCAACACGGCAGGTCAGTGCTAGGGCTAAGGATGCAGAGATGCTTGGAATTGCGGTGCTGGGGCAGACGAGGAACCATCAGAGTCACCCTAGCACTGCTCAGGGTTCTCCAGAGTTCCACCTGGTGGTGGACAGATCATTGCTTGAGGGCCTAAAAGATAGTACAGCTGGAAAGCCGCTGCTAGTGACCAAACTGTGTGGGGGAAGGTCTTGCTTGTGACCAAACCGAGATCTATCCCAGTGCCACAGAAGGTCCCCTCAGCCCAGCAAGTCGTGAAGCTGAACACAGAACAAGGAGTCAGCCCTGAGACCACCAGGTTTGTCCCCAGATGAAATAAAAATAATAAAACGTAGGGGTTGGTGCGATAACACAGCAGGTAGGGCATTTGCCTTGCAGGCAGCTGACCGGGTTCAATTCCTGGCATCCCATATGGTCTCCAATGCCAGTAGTAATTTCTGAGAGAAGAGCCAGGAGTAAGCCCTGAGCGTCGCCGGGTGTAATCCCCCAAAAAAAAAAAAAAAAAATAGATGGACACTTGAGAGGCCTTGTGGTGTGGGAAATTGCCCAGGATTAGCAGGGTCTGTGCATTAAACCCTCCACTGTCTTGGCCCTTCTCTTTTTTTTCATTTTAGCAGAGTAAGGACAGATGTTGATTCACTTGGGGTCATCTGTTAGCTGCGTGTGCTGAATTAATTTCATGTGCAAGCGGCCAAATGTTTACTTTTTTAATGTATTTAGTCTATTGTGGTGTTTTGAGTCACGTTCATCAAGTTCTCAGGAATTACTGCTGGTGGGACTTGGGGGACCATATGGAGTGTCAGGGACTAGATCTGGGTCAGGTGCATGCAAATCAATTGCCTTAACTCTTGTACTATCTTTCAGTCTGGAAAATAAATATTTAAATAATATCACTGGCGTTGTTCTAAAGTTTTCACTTCCTAAATATTGCACTGAAGGAAATTGTACGATATACTGCTTTTTGCAGCTCAGAAAGCCAAGTCACTGCTAAGATTCATTGTGCAGGATTGGGTGAAGGGTAATGTAATGTCTTCCATGCAGCGAATGACATAGTTGCCTCCATTGTGCTGGATATTCCCAACATTTCTCTGAACAACTTAAGACTACCAAACATTTTACAGAGTTGTACAGAGGCGCAGTGCTTGCAGAAGAATAGATTAAGGTGGAAAAGCCTTCTGATGTATTTTGTGACATCAAATTGCTTCCATCTGTTTCCTGTTAAATGTTAGAGGACTGAGAGATGGGGGGGGGGGCGAAAGAAGAGAGGGAGGAGTGAGGCGTGACGGGAGAAGAGAGAACATTAGAAAGTAGAACTGTTTTGTAAAAGCTACAGTGAAAACACTGTTTACAATCTATGGCCTATGCTCCAATGTGTTGCCTGAGGAAAGATGGTTTGTATACATAGTAATTCTACTTACAGGCACACATTATGAACAAACTTAATTTTACTATATGCTGTCTTTGTTATCTAATGTTTCTTTTCCCAAATAAAGTTTGAGGTGTAAATTTTAGCATTTTAATATGTGTCTTAATTATCCTACTCTGCATATTTGTTATATGACAAATAAAAATATTATTTGTCATATAACGAATATGCAGAAACACAAATAATTCTGTGTTTTTAGCAGGGTAAAAATATTTGTAAGAGAAATTGGCAATCTCTACATTAACAATTTAGAAACACAATGAAAATTATGATTTTCTCTCTCTATAATTGTTGTCACTTACAACCTTGCTTTATAATAACTGGTAATAAAACGGCCTTTATTTTTCATTTAAAAGTGAATATACATGCAACATAATAAATTTGCAAAGAAATAAAATGTCTTAAAGGTACATGCACCATATTAGGGGAAGAAGCTGCTTCACTCTGAATAGCTTTGGCAAGGAAAAGGCAGCTAAAGAGTGGATGTCTGGAAATATTTGATGACAGAATCCTGGCATGGATAGTTTTCCCTACTTTTCAATGTGAAGGATTCCTAAGTTTAATGAAAAAATATAAAAATGATAAATGTTAACATTATTGTATAAACTCTGGGAGACACTGCCATCTCCAGTATAAAATTGAAGGGTTCCAAATTGTATTTCATTAGTCGAAGAGAAGAGAAGAATCATATTACTACCTTCAAACTATGTTGGCCTCATACATGCTGCAAATGTCTAATTGCCCAAGGCCCTAAATTTTCAAGAGGACAAGACCATCTATATTGTGTTTAACAACTTTTTTCACTTACTATCTAACCTAGAAATTCTCAGTGTTGAATGAATGACTGTATTTATTATTATTATTATTATTATTATTATTTATTTTTTCTTTTGGGGTCACACCAGCAATGCTCAGGGGTTTCTCCTGGCTCTGCACTCAGGAATTACTCCTGGCGGTGCTTGGGGGACCATATGGTTGTTTTTAAAAAAAGCATCCAGGACTCATACTTCATCTTTTTCTTTGAAGCCGAGAATGTGTTGGAAGAACACTAGATAGTAAAGCTGTGTGCTACCGTCTTAGCCAGTTTTGTGAACTTGTGCAAGCCACTCTCCTTTTCCAGACTTCACTAACTTTTCTTTCAGAAAAAGTTTAGAATGGCAGATGAGGATAAATTCTGCCCTTATGCTGTTAAAAAATAATCTGAAATGCAGCTTATTGGCAGTATATTAAACTCTCATTACTGCACACTGTACTACTGCGATGCAGTTCACTGACAGTATACTTAACTCCCGTACTGTACAACTTCAAGTGTGGTTTACGCCTTTTTATTATCAAGATCTTCCCCATTACACTGTAAGTTTGTCTGAGAGTAGGGATCTTGCCTTTTTCAAATTGACATTTGCTTGTTAAACAAAATTTGTTTCTTATTTCTGACAAAAAAAACAAAATAAAACAAACTAATTGATAGATAAATTTAAAGATAATCTGACTAGAATAGTACTTAAAGGGTGTTTTTTTTTTTTTTTTTTGCTTTTTGGGTCACACCCAGCTATGCTCAGGGGTTTCTCCTGGCTCTTCACTCAGGAATTACTTCCTGGCGGTGCTCGGGGGACCATATGGGATGCCGGGGGATCGAATCCGGGCCAGCATGGGCCAACTGCGTGCAAGGCAAACGCCCTACCCGCTGGGCTATCGCTCAGGCCCTAAAGGGTGTTTTTTTTTTAAAGTTTCATGGAATGTGGTTGTGTGTACTCCTGTTGATAAAGGAATATACTCATCTATCAGTGTTCTTCTGAACAATAGCCTTGAGCCTTCTGTGTTTCTGGTTTCTTTAGTAACCTCAGAGTATCCTAAATAATCTATGCAGCATAGACTTTCTTTAGTGTAGTTTTAAATGTTGAATTCAATTTGTTCGAAGCAGAATGGTGTTTTACTTTTCAAAGATCCCATCACCCATTGCTTCTCCCTGCTCACTTGAGTCACCTATATATGGGAAGGTCCTTGACAGTAAAGCACAATCTGGGAGGTCAGTTGAACACTTGGTTACATAGCTGAAACAAAAGTCTTGACTCTTGGACCCAAAGTAAAACCCTGTTGAGTAAAAATTTTCTCTTTAAGACAAAAGAACTTGACATCTTTGAGTCTACTCCTGCACCATAAAGAAAAAAAAAAAAAACTTCTTTTGATCTGAGACCTTGTATCATAGGTCAAGGACAGATGACTTTAGTAAAAAGTCAGTAAGACGGCATCAGTGTTTATTTTGTAAGACTGTGGCCATAATCAGACCTATAGGAGATTTTGGCATAATGAGGACTAGGTATTTGTGGAAAATGACTTTTAGACAAAAGGAATTAATCATCCAGTCAGCAAACCTATAGTTTTAAACAAACGTCAACAGATAGGATGATATTAGAATAGCAACATCTTCAAAATATTTTCCACTAACAAGAGGTCTCGACCTCCTCTGCGTAACTCTAGGGTTTCCCTAAAATAACTCCATTAAAGTCATGTGATCTGTCAATTCTGGTGTTTAATTTTTTTAGGGGGATATTTGCATCAGTTTCAGATTTCTGTTTGTTTTCAGACTTGACAAGTTTTTGCTTGATTCAGGTATTGAAAGTGTAGAGAATATAGCTTTCTTGTAGTGTTTGGTGAAAGTCTGTTTTTACTTATATAACTTAATGGATTGTGATTATAAGCGCGTAGTGATTACATTTGTTCTTTGGTGGTTTGGCAAGGCTTATGTGCTTATGTGCTGTGCTTTCTCTTCAGTTCCTTCCTGTTTGATTGTTGTTGTCTGTCTTTGCATTTCTAATTTGGGTCTCTCCAGCAGGTGAGGGGATATGGTCTCTGTAGTGCTTCTTAGTTGTCAGATGGTGCTGAGCACATGGTTGCCTGCACTACCAGCAGTGAAGAGCTGGGTGGATAGTTGTAAAGGAGCACTAGAAGTGCTCAGTGCTTCTGTGGGGAGCATGCTTGGTCTGAGGTTTAACTTGGAACCTAAACATACAAGCCATGTGCCTCTGAGCACATGACTTCAAGTTAATTTTTTATCCCTGAGTCCAAGTTAATTTTATTTTGCAGGTGGGGCTGCTCGGCATTGAGCAACAATCAAAATTTTCGAGGGCATTTCCTGTCTCTGTGCTCAGGAGCGAGCCAGGGCCGTGTTTGGACAGCCGTATATGGATTCAGAGATTTAAACTGGGATCAGCCACATATGAGGCAGTCACTTAACCTCTGTACTACTGTACTGTAATTCTATCCTCAGCACCTGAATTTTTAATTGCATGGTTTAGGGAAAAAGTCAGCTCTTTAATCAATGAGAGCATATCTGGGGGATGCAGAGAACTCACTGTGCCTGAGTGCACCGTTGACATGCTGGAACCCCTGGTCTCATCCTCTGCATTGCACACGCCTTCCAAGCACTGCATAGTTCATGCGTCTCACTCTCACCCCAATCTCAAAATTAAAAATGTAAGAAACAAAAATGGGACTTTGAACATTTTTTTTAATTTTGTCTGCTTACCTCTTAATGTTTATGATAGACTTCTTTTATGCACGTTTTATTTTCTCAAATAGTACTCAGCTCAGGGACCAGACTTCAATTTCTGGCTCTGCCATTAGTTTATTTTAGAGAAAGCAGATAACATGAAATATGTAACGTAAGTCATGCTATAGCTAAACACATTGTAATTTAGTTTTATCCCCATACACTTTGAAATTAGTTATATTTATTTACTGTTAACACATTTTGTGGCTCATATTTTTAATAACTTAGGTGAGCCAACATTTTGGCATAGTTGGTTGGATTCCAAAATCTAAAGCCACAGGGATATAGTGGATAGAACGTTTAAATAGGAATCTTGGGATCTTACTTTTTTTTCTTTTTTTTCTTTAATCCAAGGTTATTTTCATCCTTTTTAACTCTTACAGAAACATGTAAGAGTCTTAAGGTCACATAACCACATCTTGCTAGCTGTGTTTGTTCAGTGATTACATAACCTTCCTGAAATTCACTGCTCTAATCTATTAAAATGGGATAAAGACATTTATCCTACCTACCAGAAAAATTCAGCTGTGTGGATCAAATAAATTAATAAACATTAAAATGGATTATGAGTTCTTTTGCCCCCCTAACAAAATGATCCTACTGTTTATATTGAATAAAAGTGTAAATAGTACAAAGGGACACTTCTGGAGGAGATAGTTTGACCCTTAAACCTGGTCCAGTCATCTGAGGAAAGCAATCCCAGGATTTCTATCTGCCTGGTAAATTCTCACTTGAAAGGTTTGATGATGGTGAGCAGTCAACTATTTCTGAAGGGCTGGTCAGGAAGTTAAGAGAATAGATGAATTAAAAATTGGGTCAAGTTTCCGAAATCTTTATACTTGAAATTGTTCAATTTAGATAAAGCTCATCAGGTGCTTTTTTTTTTTTTTCTTTTCTCTCTTTCTTTCTCTCTTTCTCTCTCTCTCTTCCTTCTTTCCTTCCTTCCTTCCTTCCTTCCTTCCTTTCTTCCTTTCTTTCCTTTCTCTCTTCTCTCTCTCTCTCTCTCTTTCTCTCTTTCTTTCTTTCTTTCTTTCTTTCTTTCTTTCTTTCTTTCTTTCTTTCTTTCTTTCTTTCTTTCTTTCTTTCTTTTCTTTCTTTCTTTCTTTCTTTCTTTCTTTCTTTCTTTCTTTCTTTCTTCTTTCCTCCAAATCTATGATCTTAGAGTTCTGTTCTTTCACTCAAGGGAATTTTTATCTACAGAT
Organism: Cryptotis parvus; assembly: GCA_021461705.1. Taxonomy (NCBI): domain Eukaryota; kingdom Metazoa; phylum Chordata; class Mammalia; order Eulipotyphla; family Soricidae; genus Cryptotis; species Cryptotis parvus. Next base: position 26,573 of record JAJIBD010005411.1, read on the forward strand.
CAAAACTGTGGAGTTCTAAGCATAGTTAATTAATAAGTGAGTGACAAATTGATTGCACGTTTTTAAACTGTTAGAACAATTCATATGGCATTTCTGGTTATCTTATGATATTTCTGTTGTATGGTTGGAAATAAGACAGGCTATTCAATTTTAGGATAAACTGGAATATTTCAAAGGGAAAATACTTTTTTGAACATATAACTGGTAAGTATCATGTAGGAGCACAAAAAATCAGTGTCTATAACACAGGTTCTGTGTATTTTGCATTGAGACATGCCAACTCTTAATTTATATAAAATTCAACACCTTTAAGAAAAAAAATATGTGACTATGATTTGGTGCCTTAAATATGTTGTGACACTATGTCTCTTCATGATCATAAACAAGTATTTTAGGCTCTGTCAGAATTGGTCTAGACTGATTTAAAAAGGATATTGCATTATTTGACAAGGAAAGCTGTAATGTTCCAGTTTACGGGATGTTTCTTCAAAAGTGTTGATCTATTTGGGCATGGTATTGAGACAAAAAAGTAATAATCACTATCATTATCCTCCCGTTGGTCATCTATTTGCTAGAGCGGGCACCAGTAATATCTCCATATGTCCTGTCTCGTGCTAGTAGAGCCCAAGGACATCTATTCGCCTCCAGGAACATAAAGAGCCTCAAACCATTATATTTGGTCATGGGAATGAACTAATATAATTGTTACAAGTATTTGGCATATCAAATAAAACAGGGCAGCTTGCCAGACTTGCCATGAAGGTGACATATCCCTTGTAGTCACCTCTAAATATAGCATTTATAGATGAATCGGCGCGCTGCTTGCCGCCGCCCGAGACAGGCTGTGATAGGCTGTCACTGGGTGGAGTTCTGATGAGAGGGAAGTCCAGATGTGGAAAATGGCGGCCCGATGGAGTGGGGGAGGAGGGATCATCTGGCTTGTTGTGCGCTCTCTGCTGGGGTGGCGGACCAGGGCTAGGATAATAATTATGAAACTTAATTTGTATGAATCCTTATTAAAAATGAACATTCAGGGATCTTTCAGATTGGAATTTTTTTTGGATTATTAGGTAAAAAGTGTTAGTTTTGAACACATTTTGTCATATCAGCCAACTGACTCTTCCCATTCATGTATTAAGAAACATTTAATGAAGGACAGAGAGATAATTCAATAGACATAGGAGACCTGGGTTTAATTCTTCATACTTCATGATCTGCTAGTACTGCTTGAATGTATCTGAGCACTGAGTTGGTTGCAGCCAATGAGCATTACCAAGTGTAGCCTCTATATAAAAGAAGCAAATACATTCTCTCAGATAGGTAGATGGTATAATAAGAGAATAAGTTATTTGGTAAGGCATTTAAAATAAATGACAGTTAATCTTAAGTATAAAACCTTAGCGTTATGGGACTACAGTGATATTCCAGTGTATAGTGCACTTGCTTTACGTGCAACCAACCTATCCATAGAACCACCTTTGCTCCTCAGAATCTTGTCAAATTCAGGAGTAAGCTCTGAGCATGTGAGGTGTGATCTAAAAACAAAAAAAACAACAGAAAAGGGAAAACACCTTAAGTTCTTCATTTATATGTTAGGATTTAATATTTCACTTGTATCACTTATCTTCCCGATGTTCATCCATTTGCTCGAGCAGGCATCAGTCAAATCTCCATATGGCCTGTCACATGCTAGTTTAGCCCAAGGGCTCCAGGAACATGAAGAGCCTCAAACAATTTCTTCAGGTCATGGGAATGAGATCTATAATTGTTACTGGTTTTTGGCATATCAAATACGACACGGGTAGCTTGCCAGACTGTAACTTGCGGGTGGGATACCTTTGTAGTAGCCTCTCATCTCATGCATTTATTGATGAACTGCAAGATGGAGAAAGATCAGCTGTTCTTCTGGGTGGAACTCTGATGAGCTATGGAGTCCGGATGTTGAAAATAGCGGCTTTCATGGTGTCGGGATTCCTCTGGCTTCTTATGAGGCTCTATTGGGATGGCTGGCCAGGGTCAGAACCCGCCTTCCCTCCTGGGTGCCTCATGATCAGCTAGGCACAGGGAGAGCCGGTAGCAGCTCTGCCCTGTGATCTGAGTCTCCATTTAATATTTAAGATCTTATAATTCTTTGTGTGCTTATAACTGAATAATGTCCTGAATAAGCTTATTCATATTATTTCATGAATTCATTTTCTGGTTTCATACATTTATGTTTCTACAGCTATCTTATCTTTTCCATTTAAAACAAACAAATAAACAACCAGGTTATTTTCCACTATAACTACTCTTATCCCTAGACAGAAACACTGGTATTTAGTAGTTTGATATCAAGTATATTGTCTTATATTATTTCTCTTAATAATTTTGTGATTATGGCTAGATCATGTTAAGCTCCTAGGAATTAGTTTTTCATCTGTAAATTAGAGTAATTGTGTTTTGTGATTACTTCATGAATAATTGATGCTGATTAATACTTATGAATTAAATATATTAATATAAAATAAGGAATTTTGAGACTTATAGAGTATACTGTGACTATAGTGTATTTTGGTACCTTGACCCCAGGAGTGTCTGAAATTACTAACAAAGTGTATGTACAGCCAGTCTAATATATTGTTTTCCAAGATTAAGACAAATATTTTTTTAAAATGATTTACTGATGAAAGTAAAAAGTGTTTCTTTTTAAGGTGATATTTCCTATCGTACAGCACTTAATACATTATGTTGCCTTTAAATACACTTTGTTGCCTTGGGAAATATCAATAGATTTTAATATTGGAAATATGTAAAATATCTCACAATATATGTTTTTTAATATTTTAGATTTTCCCTGATGAATTGTTTCACTGTAGATCCATTTTTTTAAATTAGAACAGTTACAGTTTAGTGAATAATATGACCATCTTGTTTCAGGAGTAAAAGACATTTAACTACTGAAGTCCATATTGTGGTGTGTGTGTGTGTGTGTGTGTGAGTGGGTGTGTGTGTGAGTGTGTGTGTTTTTGTCAGAATATCACAATAAAATTTTATGTCTATAAGAGATTAAAGATATAAAACATTAAAAGTACCCTAATTGTACTGGGGTAGTTTCATTTTGTTACAAATTAGCTGCAAAATTGACACGGAAACTACTTATAATTTTTTATTTAATGAGACAATTGAATCACATAATCAAAAAATATGGGTCACATAATATGACCAACTTGTAATAAAATCATATTTAAAAATAACTTGGAAATTTTGGGGTATTTGCATTGTATTCATGATACAGATGTGTACATTGCAATTGGCATTTTTCATCAGCTGCTAACATAACAAGTCCTAGACTCATATGCCACACATTCAATTATGAGTTAATATGGAAACGAAAACAAGATTTAGAATTAAATATTGAAATTGAATTTCTTCTTCCCTTAGATTCTTTCATTGTGTCCTTAGGCCAAGAAAGAAAAGCAGGAGAGGATAAGAGTTCAGCCTGAAGTAATTCTCTGGAATTTCTTTTTTAGATCTGGGTATGTTGGCTGACCTTTACTCTGCATTCAGTTTGGTTCTGGTTACCCTCTTCTTGTACAGTATCCCATTTTTATCATGTAACAGAACCATAATATTGATTTGAGAAGTATATATTTAATATGAAGAATAGGGATAAAATATTTGTCTATTACTGTCAATGTGATTTTATGTAACTAAGTACTTGAAGCAAATTTAATTTAATCCTAATGCACATTTTCCCCTTTTACTCTAATAGAGCACTTACCCTGAGCATTTAAGTCTCCGTAACCCTGGGCACTGTTTCTCATTTTACTTTCTAAATTATAACTAGTATGTCGATTGCTTTTTTTGGTCTTCCTAATATGAAACATTATAATGTAACCGAATTTCATATAAAAAGTGTTAATTTCAGTTTCTTGTGATCAATCATTGAGATGAAAATTTGAAATAATAATTTATGTATCTGATGTTCAACATAGAAGGTTTTGTTCTGTTAGGGACATCATTTATATATTTTTCCTTTTTTTGAATTAGTGTCATCTGATAATACAGTGCTGCAGTTAATGAGGATTGAAAGGTTAGAGATGTAGCGCAGTGTCTGAACACGTGGTTTGCATGTATGAATGCACATACAGTATTAGGAGGCACGAGACACTGCAAGGTTCATCCAGTGGGCACAGCTGAATCCAGTTCCCGTTCAGCACTGCACTTTGCCCACTGCACATCACCAAGGGTGACCTGGAGCACAGAGCCAGGGGTAAATCTTGAGCGCTGCTCAAGTGCTCAAAAGGTGTAACACAGCCCTCTCAACCCCAACCCACTCAAAGGATTAAGTAAAAAAATTCTTCATATGAAAGACTGTGCTTAATGTCTGATTTTCCAGGACCGGAGAGATAAAACAGTGTCTGTAGCACTTGCTTTGCATGCAGTTCAAACCTGGGCACCCTGTCTGGAATCCCAAGCACTGCCAGGTGTGATCTCTGCAAGCACATCAGGAGGAAGCCTGGGAGCAGCCTAGTGTAGCCCAATAATGGAAAAGAAAACAAAAAAAGACTACTTCTCAGGGATAAAATTTAAGATGCTAAAATAGTTTTATATCACATTTTAAATCTCTATATAATTTGGTTGCTGGTAATCATTTTAATAGTCATGTAAATAATTTTGCTTGAGGATCTTTTACACAGATGGCTTAGTAGAATACTAGAAAGTTGACTTTAACAAGCACGGAGTTAGGTGTATTTTTTCGTTTGGGGGCAACACGTGGCAGTGAATGGAGTGCTATTTGTGCTCATAGGAATATGTGAACCCTGGCTTCTTCATGCACAAAATGCGTTCAGTTATTTAAGCTATCGCCCTGGTTCAGCCTTTCATGATTTTTAAAGTAAATTTTCATGATTTCTGGTTTAAAGAGCTAACTACTTCACTTTTAAATTTAGCATGGTAAATTCATTTTTTTTTGTATTATTACTCTGTAAGAGTATTTATTAAATTTTCCTTATTGGTAGTAGATTTAAAATTAATAGTCTATATAAATAAAAATATGGGATTCACAGTAAGATTTCATATGGATTCTCATATTTATATATTAAAATAATGAATAGTTGGAGCCTATTTTCCGGAGTGAGATGAACAGCAGTTATCTTATTGACTTAAATTACTTGAGAGATGCAGAATTTTTATCATGCATTGAAAGACTTCTCTGTCAAGAACTATCTTTAATATTAAATGGAAATTTTCATACAATTGATCATCTTTTTTGGTTAGTCATGATTCAGCTATGTTTCTTTCTCCTTTGAATATGTTCGTATGTTCTAGAGTTACATAATGAAAAATTATAGCTAAGTAGCAGGTCAAACTTTGTAGTGTTTTCATATAGTCATAATTATATTAGACAGGACCTCATACGTACGAGTAGAAAAAATAAAAGTTTTTCTAATCTTTTGTATTTTTATTCTCTATGCTAGGTAAGTGTAATGTATTACTTGAATGTAGTGGAATTGATTAATCTTCCAGTTTATCATAACTATAACTGCTGCTGGCTCGATGGCTTTAATTTACCTTCATACAGTTCACCACTTAGAAACCTGAAGGTTCTTTAGGGAGCTGTGTTCAACTCTACTCATGAGTAAGTCCTTTATATTATTCAGCCTCTCAGCCCCTTCAATTCTAAGCTATATTTTTTACTTCCTTTCTTTCTCCAGTTCTCCTCATTACGTCTCTTCCCTAACCTCTCATTTTCTCTCTTTTCTCAAAATTCTCTTCTTCCCTCTCAGCCTTTCTTCTTTTTCTTTCTTTCTTTCTTTCTTTCTTTCTTTCTTTCTTTCTTTCTTTCTTTCTTTCTTTCTTTCTTTCTTTCTTTTTTTTCTTTCTTTCTTTCTTTCTTTCTTTCTTTCTTTCCTTCCTTCCTTCCTTCCTTCCTTCCTTCCTTCCTTCCTTCCTTCCTTCCTTCCTTCCTTCCTTCCTTCCTTCCTTCCTTCCTTCCTTCCTTCCTTCCTTTCCTTCCTTCCTTCCTTCCTTCCTTTCCTTCCTTCCTTTCTTCCTTTCCTTCCTTCCTTTCCTTCCTTCCTTCCTTCCTTCCTTCCTTCCTTCCTTTCCTTCCTTCCTTCCTTCCTTCCTTCCTTCCTTCCTTCCTTCCTTCCTTCCTCTTCCTTCCTTCCTTCCTTCCTTCTTCTTTCCTTCCTTTCTTTCCTTCCTTCCTTCCTTCCTTCTTTCTTTCTTTTTTTCTTCTTTCTTTTGCTTTTTTGGGTCACACCCGGTGACCTCAGGGGTTACTCCTAGCTCTTTGCTCAGGAATTACTCCTGTTGGAGCTCAGGAACCATATGGGATGCCAGGGATGAAACCAGTTGCCTACCCTCTGTGCTATTGTTCCGGCCCCTGTCTTTTTATTTCTTATAACACCTTCCTCATGAGCTGGTGCCATTAGTGGTAGCGCCTTTACCTTACTCCACACTAGAAATCATCACAAATATTGTCACATTTGTGACCTACAGAATGAGAGACCATGCTCCTCCTGTTTGTGGTTTACAGAGATGCTAATTCTTCAACTTTCCAAAGTGGGTCAAAATCATAATTTAGTCATGAGTGGTAAAATTTAAGGGCAAATGATGCTTGCTAATTTATAAATGTTAACCATAGATCTTAGACACTTAGTTTTATCCTTGCAGTTTCCTAAATCCTTAAGTAAATGGGAAAGTTAAATTTAGCATGTGAGGTGTTTCAAAAGCCACACTGCCTTATGTTCTAGCCCAGATTTGAGAAATTTGTACCTGAAGTTCTCCATCTTTCTTGAATTTGAAATGATTCTTTGTACTTGTGCGTGGATTACTCTATTATACTATTTACTGTGAGAATTCTATAATTCTATTCCCGTTGTTACTAGGTTGTATCCCAAATCCAAGCAAATGATCCAGTGCTTAAGAGAATCAGAAAGAGCTATCTGATTTTCTCCTTCCCTTGTAGATCTTATATAAGAAAGAATGGATAGTTTTTTACTATATGTTTATTTATTCTTTTGTTGTTGTTTTTTGGGTCACACCCGGTGATGCTCAGGGGTTGCTCCTGGCTCTGCACTCAGGAATTACTCCTGGCAGTGCTCGGGGGACCATATGGGATGCGGGGATGGAACCCGGGCTGTCACAGGCCAGCCTTGTGCAAGGCAAACGCCCTACCGCTGGGCTATCACTCCAGCCCCTGTTTATTTATTCTGACAGTGCCAAGAGTCTATAAATATGGTGAAGATAAATTTATGTAAAATTTAAATAAAAGTACGTGCTCTTTACTAAGGCAATCTCACAGCAGAATCTTTGTGAGCAGCATATTAACTAATGGATCCAGATACCATTATTTTCTTTTTGTCTAAAAATGCAGTGCTCTAAAGTTTTAATCAGTATTTTGACTACCCGTAAATAGGAGGCTCATACTTAAAAATAATGCCATTTTAACTACTGATTTTAAGTATTTACAAGAAATTTCTATTAGCTAAATTTTGCCTTGCTGTGGGGAATTTATCAAAAATTTTAGCATTAATGTATTCATTTATCATAATTTTTCATAAGGGTATTCTAGTTGGAAAATTGTGTGCTTTGCTTTCTTAAATTACTTAAACAAATGATTAAAGTCTATATTATATTTTAGTGTATTAGAGAATCAAGCTAAAAATTGATAAAGCTATCATAGATTTTTATACTTTTTTATTTGTCTCATGCAGTTTATCTTTACGCTTAATTATTTTTTGTGTTTTTTAACATGAGTTCATCAAGCTTTCTAATGATGATAAATGTTATTAATGTTCACAAATATGTATTTATTAAATAGCTACAGGTTTTGTTCTTAGCTACTTAGAGCTATTTAATCTTCATGACTCTGGATTTATTTATTATAAATCATTAAACAACTGGAATATCATCCATAAATTATATCTCTAGGTGCTGATTTTTTGCATTTTTTGTCACTTGCACTAATTAAGATGTTTTGACAATACATAAAAAGTATTATAAATGTAGACAGAAATGATTGAAAACACATACGAATATGTATTTATACATGATGTTAGACTTCATCTTTAGGATACTCATGAGTTTCAAGTCACAAAAACATTCTCATATCTATGAATATGTGTTATCATCTTTATATGTAGGCATGCAAATTATAACTTATCTTTTTTATAAAAGTGATCAAGTACTTATCTTAATCTTAAACTTAAGAAAATACTTTCTGAAATATAAACTCTCCTCTATCTCTCTATGAAATGCTTTTGGTATGTTTGGTGAATTTAAATTCATTTAATTTAGTGCCATGAAAAGTAGTGAGGGTGTTACATTCTCTTAGGAAGTAAAAAAAATTAACTTGTATTTATTTGACGGTTTTGACTTAAGCTATTACATTCCTTTCCATTCATTTTTAGAAAAGTTATAGAAAAATGTTTAATTCTCTGAATCCTTTAAAAATGAATTAACTCTTAACTATATTAAAATACCATTATTTATTCAGCTGTGAAATCCATCTTCTTTGTGGTAAACTGTCTCACAGCCCTTGATGTGAGGCATACCCATAGAATACTTATACTGTCTTTTAAAGTATGTTTATCATTATTTGAACTTGATTTATTTCTTTGGCTCAAATATTTGAACTCATAGAATATTATATATGGTTTACAATCCCAGATTTATGTCACCATCAGAAAACTGTAGATATTTCTTTGATTAGCATCTGGAGTCACTAATTTAGTGTGTTTTCCCGAAATTAAGATTTTTGATTTCTGAAATCCAGCTAGTATTGGCAATTAAACCTGGTGTCATATTTGAAATTTTTAGTCTTTTTTGAAATAAAATATGACTGTCCTTTTTTTTTAAACTTTAAAGTATTTTAAATGATTACAAAAGTCACTGAGAGAAGGTGAATTCAGCCTGATGATGCTTGCCTGAGTAAATTGGTGAATTATATGTAATTACCCAGTGAATTGGGACATTATGCTGATAGTTGAATATAATAATTTAGTTCAAGGTAAATTGTAAAAAAAATTATGTACCTAGGTAAACCATGTGGATGATTGTAAATCTTAAATTTTTCATTTATTGTTTAAAAATTTAAATAGTTGTTTCCCTGCTAGAGGTCCTAACAAAATAAGTTAGGTACATGGGGTAAGAATCTCAACATTTAACTCAGCACATAAACACACACATGCATATATAAATGACAAAGGAAATTAAGAATATATAAATGACATATTTAATTTCTTTTAAAATTTTTATACATTGTCTTGTTTTCAAATATTATGCTTTTGTTTTTTGCAAATAGAATAGCAATAAAGTCAAGACTTAATATATTAAGGAAAATGTCTGTATTGGTTCTCTCACTGACTTACGTTTAATGATTGAACTCACCAGCAAATGCATGGTTTTCTATATTGGAGTTATTCAATATATATAAGTGCTCATGTTCTGAATACTTATGTAGAAAATTACTTTAACTTAACAGTGGCAGAGGCAATGAAATACTAATCATTTATGGTTAGTGTGGCTATGATGTAGATACATGTTGATAGAGAAGTAGCATGTTGAAACTATTTCCCCCTTGCCCATACATCTGAGTATCTCTATAGACAGCTGCTAATTTTGTCTTCTCCAGAGCTATGATTACTTTCCCCAAAAGTGAAAGTATGTTTAACAGTATTTTTTTGTTTTTTTTGAAGTGAATTTTTTAATTTTTAAATTTTTATTATTTTTTTATTTTTCTTAAATATTTTATTATACCACCACCGTGAGATATACAGTTACAAAGATGTTCATAAGATGTTCATATTTGGGTTTCGGTCATACATTGTTCCCGCACCCATCCCTGCACCAGTCCCCATATCCCACCACCAATGTCCACGATTCCCTCCCCTCCCTAGCCTGCCTCTGTGGCAGGTTTCTTAATTTGTTTCTCTCTCTTTCTCTCTCTCTCTCTCCCTCTCTCTCTCTCTTTTTCTTTTCCTTCCCTTCCACATTGTGGATTACAATACTTACATTAAGAGGTTGTCATGTGTATCTTTTTGCCTGTATTTAATGCTCAGTTCTAGGTTGGTATCAGCACTTTCTCCCATTTGACCCAGCCATACCACTCCTGGGAATATACCCTGGGAAGCCTAAAATACACAGCGGAAACACCATCCCTACTTTTATGTTCATATCAGCATTATTCACAATAGCTAGAATCTAGAAACAACCAAAGTGCCCGAGAATTGATGACTGGATAAAGAAACTTTGGTACATCTACACAATGGAATACTATGCAGCTGTCAGGAAAAATGAAGTTATGAAATTTGCCTATAAATGTATGGACATAGAGAGGATCATGTTGAGTGAAATTAGCCAGAAAGAGTGAGACAGATATAGAATGATTGCATTTATTTGTATGACATAAATATATATATGTACATATTATGATACCAATATCCAAGGTTAGGTGAAACATGGAACAGGAGGTCTTGTCAACGGTGGAAATTATCACAAACGTGTGGGAGTCAGCTAGGTAGGACAGAGAAATGGAACAGTGTGCTAATAATTGACAAAAATTTTTGAATGACATATTTTGCTCTAATATGTTGGTCATTGCTTTATTGTATTGTGAGGTTCCTTATGGACAGAATATGTTGCGTGCTTAATTTGAGTTTCAGATGTCTAATGTTTTTACCTCAGTATTACTGTGTATGATGTATATTAAATTAATTTTTGTTCAAGCATTTGGATTGAGAATACTTTCAGTGACAGTAGAACTGGTTTACAAATTTATGTTCATATGTTCTACATCTTGATGTATAAAGTTATCCACGTGCCCTTCTTTAAAATGCCTTTCTCTCTAAGTATATGTTGTAAATCAGGGCCTGCCTAAGGCAAATAAGTGTGTGTGTGTGTGTGTGTGTGTGTGTGTGTGTGTGTGGTGTTTGGGTCACAGCTAACTGTTCTTAAGACTTGCTGCTACTCAGTTTTTAAGAATTAGTCCTGGTGATGCTTGCAGGACCATATTCAATGCCAGAGATTGAAATGGAGCCAGTTAGGTGCAACGCAAGCAAATGAATTCCTACATTATCTTTCTGGATCCCAAGTTGTAGCTTCTTACAAAAGTTTTTATTTGACATTAGGCAAATTTTATTATATAAAAATATGACTAATGAGACAGCACAGAGGGCTTGTGTTCAACCCTTGCATGTGCAAGACTCTGATTTTATTTTATTTAGTTCTTAATGAAGTCACTGTGAAACACACAGTTACACAGTTGTTCATTATCGGGTTTTGGCAACATATTGTTCCAATATCCATCCCTTTACCAGTTTGCAATGGTAGAAAGTTTGCACTTCCACTACCAATGTCCACTGTTTCCTCAGAGCCTTCCTTTACAGCAAACACTTTGCTTCTCTTTTTTCTTGCCCTCTCTCTACTTACTTTTTGGGCATATGGTTTGCAATACAGGTATTGAAAGGTAATCATTTGTATCCCTTTATCTACTTTCAGCACTCAGTTCTTGTCCAAAGTGATCATTTCCAACTTTTATTGTCATAGTTCTCTATCCTTACTGCCCTTTCCATCCACTGTGGCAAGTTTCCAACTGTGGATCAGTTCTTCTGGGCTTTCTTTCTGTTTTCCTAATATATTAATCTTATACTTTTTTTCATATCCCACAGATGAATGTACTCATTCTATGTCTGTCCCTCTCTTTCTGACTCATTTCACTCAGCACAATATTCTCCACATCGATCCATTCAAAAACAAATTTCATGACTTCATTATCCTGGTGGCTGCATATACCATTGTGTAAATGTATCATAATCTCTTTAACTAGTCATCTGCTCTCAGTCGCTCAAGTTGTTTCCAGATTCTGGCCATTATAAATTGTGCAGCAATTAACATAGAAGTGAAGATGACATTTCTGCTGTGTGAATTTCAGTCCCCAGATTTTATTCCCACAAGTGGTGTTAATGCTTTGAAGAATGCTCATATTCTTTTCCAAGAAGGCTGGATCAGTTGGCATTCTTACCAGCAATGAAAGACAGCCACTTTCTCCCTCTATCCTTGCCAGCACTCGTTCCTTTTGTTTCTGAGGCCTGATTTTAAACCCTAGATGGTTTGGCTCCCTGAGAACTGTGAACACCCTTTGCATGCTGAGCACTGTGGCTGGGGTGGGTACTATTGTTCTGTAGTAGCTCTGGGACAGAGGTGCTTAAATCAAGCACTGACTTACTCATTAGTCCTGCAAAGAGTGGCGCTTAAGGTCCCACAGCTTTGTTGCAATGTCTCCCTCCTAAAATAAAAATGACTACCGTAGAGAGAAAGGATTATAAAATGGACACATAGAAGCTAGATAAGTTACTTGCCTTGCTTACAGCAGACCAAATTCAGTCCTGGCACTGCATAAATTTCTCCTGAGCACTGGCCAGAGTGATCCCTGAACTTAGAGCCAGTAGTAATCTCTGAACCTAGCCTATTGTGATCCCTAATACTTTCCCTCAAATAATAAAAGTATAGTAATTTCTGCCATTTGAACTGATATGAATTTCTTTGTTAAAAAGCACAAATTGTGTGGACCTGATATTGCAGCAGATAGGATATTACCTGGGCATGACCTAGGTTCTGTTTCCCACCTCTACATATGGTCCCCAAATCCACCAGCAGTGATGCTTGAATGCAGTCAGGAGCGTACTCTCTGAACCACTAGTTGTGAATACCCAAACAAAAAATTGTACCAATTTGACACTAGTAGAAAAAAAATGGTAGTTTTATCACAACTATTTTTAAAAGAGAGAAACATATGCCCAGCAGAACAGAGTAAATGAAATGGGAATAGTATTTCTTTTGAAATCTTCATGGTCATTAGTAAATTAGATACAGACTATAAAAAGATTCCAAAGTATTTTCCTAATTAAGACTATAAGTTTTACTGCAAAATACTCATTTTCATTTGACTGAGGCATATTATGAAAAAATAAGTTGATCTAATCTTGTTTTATTTATAACAATGACAAATTTTCTAACTTTAGTTTTGATGACTGAAACTTCCGCTGTTGCAAAAGAAAGCACTGAATTTTGGAGACATATTCACGACCTTTATTACAGTTCATGTGAAAGGCACAGATAGTGTTTCATAATTAGACTATCACAGCTTGTTTTTGTTTATAGAAGGAACTTGTTTATGTAGTTATCTTTTGCTTATACAGAAATGTGCCTATATCTGATGTATAACTATGCATCCATGATTTGCATAATTTATAAAAAGTTGAATTTGGGACCAGAGACATAATATAATGCTTATATTTTGCATACTGAAGGCCCATGCTTGATCCTTAGCATCTTATGGTCCCCAAGTACCTAGTCAGGAGTAGTCCTTAAACATGCTTGGTGTGTTCAAAACTAAAGTAAGATCTGTGGATTTGAAGATTACTATTATGGGGGCTGGAGTGATAGCACAGCGGGTAGGGCGTTTGCCTTGCATGCGGCCAACCTGGGTTGAATCTCTGGCATCCCGTATGAACCCCAAGCACCGCCAGGAGTAATTCCTGAGCGAAGAGCCAGGAGTAACCCCTGAGAATCGCGGGTGTGACCCAAAAAGAAAAATAAATAAAATAAAAATTACTATTATGTCGATTCATGACTCTCATTTGTCTCCAGTGCTTGGTGGCATTATTGTGATTCCTAATAGTAGACAGTATTCTCGTGTTTTTCCTTAATTCCAAAGCATTAGAGTCACATAGGGAAAGTCCTGAAAGCTGAGAGCGAGTTCCACAGCAGGAAATCATTTAGAGAGAGTTTCAGATTCTGTTTTATATTCTACTCCTTGTGTAGTGTCAAAATGCTTCCCTTCAGGTGGCACCACTGGGAAGGCAAATAGAACCTTCTTGACCAACAAACCAAGAGTGAGTTTAACAAAATATGTACCTACTGTGACTGAGTGTATCTTTTGACCCATCATTTGCTAAGATCATGTGTCCAATTTAAGGCCCCTAAAGAACAGTGAGCAGGGATTTCAGACTGTGCAGTGAATCATCTTGTTTTCCTTTTTTTTTCATTCTACTTACAACTATCTGACTCTGAGAAAGGAGCTTGGAGAAACAGAAAACAGAGCTGCGGGACTGCTCAGACACATAGGTTTTGTGAAATAGAAGATGCCAAAGTCAACCTCAGTGCAGGTATCATCAGGGGAAAGGAACCAGGGGAGAGGAGTTTCGCTTTCCTCTTTGGCATACTGTTACTATTTTACCATAGTAATTTGAATAGTATTTGCAGTAAACACGTTTTGCTAATTTGTAATAATATGATTGTTGAATAAAGCCTTCTTATGTAAGCTGTATCATTTAAAGCAGTTGCATTAAAATGCTAAAATTCTACCTTTCCTTGAAGAAAGATGGAAGATTGTACATAGGATTTTGGGTGAATACTTAGAATGATCTGATCTGGGTTCTATTGGTGGAACCATATGGTCTCCAGAGTATCTCTTGGTGCAGCCTTGGATCCGCTTGGTGTGGCATGATAGAGCCCAATAACCCTGAGTGTCCTGGATATCTTTAGCCTGGCAGGGCCCAGCGACACCATATCCTCAGCCCTGTATACTGAATCACTGGCCCTGTTGATTGAGAAAGCAGTTGGGGCTGGCGGCCCACTGTGCTCTGCTCAGGAGCCCCATCACCTCCATTTCAAATTCTATCTTTTTAAAAATAAACGAAGTGATAGAAGTGAGGCACTCAGAATTTGTTTTCTGTTTACATATTGTGCTCTACATAGTTGTGCTGAATGTTAGTAAGCACCTTACCTTTGTGCTCCATATCATAACTGTGTGTATCTCAAACTAGTGTGCTTCGATGGAATGTTTTTATAAATGCTGTAATGGTTGATAATACAGAAGCATGTCCCTAAATACCTGCTTTCCTTACATTTTGAGTTAACGAGTCTAGTTCAATTCTCCCAGGAAGAATTCCAGTATAGCAAGTGGAAAGCATTGAAGTGAGAATAGGATTCTTTTTAAATCCTAGAATTGACCTTCCTTTGTTGTGTTACTAGAGGAAGTAATTCAATCTTTTTGCCAGTTTCTCTACTTCACTGATACAGAAAACTCTCTGTGGTTTTTACCGATAAATAGGTAATGAATTTAAGAGTTTTGCAAAGTGACTGGCTATAATGTAATTTATATGTATCCAAGAGCTGTAGCCCTTGAAATGTAGTATACTGGTTTTCTAATATTTCTGAAGTTAGATACACCAAAGAAATAAATAGTGCTCTATTTAATTGGTAACATATTATTTTCCTTATCAGTGTAGAGAATAGGTTTTGTGTCATAATAACACATCTTCTACTTTTAAGAATGTGGCTCACAAACTATTATATAAACTATTTTCTCTCCTTTCAATGAAAGCCATCTTAATATCTAGTGAAAATAAATGCTGTCATGAAAATAAATGCTGTCCAACTAATGCTTCCTTTTTTTCTTTTTCTGGAGCTATTATTTGATGTAATACACTATTTTCTGATGCTATTGGCAGTATAAATCTCAACGTAAACTCCCCTTTGTGATTTGATCATAAATAATTATGAGGATTAAATATTTAATAAAATTACATTATCAGTGATTGATAAAATATCAGGTATAATGTTAATGATAAATTAATTTTTCTGTGAACTGAAAAAAGTAATAATTGCTATAGATTCTATTAAATTTGTATTCAAGTCCCTTTCTTTTTTCTACAAAGTAGATGATCTCTATAGCACGTTGGAGTTAAACACACTAGAGTTCAGTATGACATTAAGTTCATATAATGCGTGTTATTATTATTATTTTTCATTTTAAAAAATTTCTTTTTGGTTTTTGGGCAACAGCTGGTTGAATTCAGTGTGGTTCTGTGCTAGGGATAAGCCCTAGCAGGCTCTGTGGACCATATGGAATGCCAGATATCAACCCTAGCTTTGTCATCAGGGAGGGAAACACCCTGTCCCTGTACTGTCACTCCTAGCCCCTGTTGTGTGTTTTTTAAATTGATATTTCTATAGTTTCTCCTATTTTGTAAACTTAGTTTTGTGCATATAGAGTATAGATGAGTCTAACTAATATGTGCAATGCAAAGGGAAATGATAAAATATATGTTATTTAATTTTCCTGACATTTAAAAACAGAGTTGCTTCAATACTGTCCTTTTTTTTTCTGGGAGTTTGGCAAATTGTTCAGTGAAGGAAATGTTATGTCAGAGTAGAGTGCTCGAAATTCAGATTCAGACAATGCCAGGAATGACAGGCTGAGGCCCGTAAGATATAAGGAGGGTCAGAACAGGAGGGTCAGACAACAGAAGGAAGAGTGGTGACTTTCTTGGAACACATCTCTCAGGTAATGGTAAGCCGGGATTGGGAACAAGTCAGCCCACTGCCTTTTTATGATAAATATCTACAGACATAATCACATGGGAGCTTTTGTGAGTTTGGTATCTTTCATTAGATTTGTAAATTCTGTGGATATGTGAAGTTAAACATCAGCTGTTGGAATCAGTGCTTTGCATTACAGTTGAGAATAAATTGCTTAGGATTTATAGCCATTCCCAGTTAGGAAGATACATATTAGATTGGAGTTAAAGGATTCATTTGGTTTTCTTTCCCTAGAAAACCAATATTACTTCCTGTCGAAACAGTGCTTTGAGAATGTTTCAATGCCAGAAGTCTTGATTTGAAATTATTTTGTAAATGAAGATCACATATTTCCAAAATATTTTTTATGTACCTCTATTTCTAAAAGTAGCTTAATTTTCATCAAGTATTATACTTGATAAATATTTTTGTGAAAATAACAATACTAAAAATGATTGAGTTGGCATATTTGAATCATTACTTAAAATTATATTAATTTTATTAATAAATGCATTACTATAAAGTAGCCAACAAACTTATTATTTAAAAACAATCAACAATTTATCTCCAAAAAGGTAAGATTGCTCTTACAGTGGTCATTATTTCTCCTCCACCTTTATTTACTCCTCTTAAAAAAGTAATGGACAGTCATTCATTGACTTGAAAGTAACACTGTTATCTCAGCTATCTTTTTTTATCTTAATTAGTCAGCCTTCTGAGATATTTCAAATTCTTATGAATTGTATTTTACAATTCATAAGTAGCTGAATTGTATTTTACAATTCATAACTAGCAGTTTACTAACTAGAAGGATACTATAACTTTGGTGGTCAGTGCATGCCTTTCATAAATTTATTGAGGTTTGAATTTATATGCTTCCAACTTATGGTATTGTAAATCAATAAAAATGGGAAAGTTGCTTGATTCAGCAGCACGTATACTACAGTTGGAATGATACAGAGATTAGCCTGGCCGCTAGGCAAGGATGACACCCAAATTCATGAAACATTCCATATTTTTTTTTAAAGTGGGGCTGGGAATCTGTTCCTGAATATAATTGGCTGTTGTAATTTTTGTGTGTGAATATACGGGAAATCCACTACCGAATGTAACTTGGATATATTTTCTAAGGGTCACTCTCTGGTTTTATTTATTTTTTTTTGTTTTAGGGTCACACTCTGGCTATGTATGGGGATTACTCCAGTTCTGACTCAGGTATTACTCCTGGCTGTGCTCCATGGACCTTATGGTATGCCAGGAATGAACCTGGGTCAGTGACGTGCAAGGCAAATGCCCTACCCACTGTGCTATCCCCGAGGCACCAGAGTGTTTTCAAGAAGAGCTGTCTGTATAATTAGTGCATGAGTTTGTCCCTGTGCCTTCTGCAGTATATGCTAAATTGAAAATTTCAAGCCTTTGTAGCTTATGTGTATGTTAATACGTGCTTTGAACAGTTGTGAAAAACAAGCCTAAAATTAATTTCTGATTTAATATTGAAGGTAAAAGTAATCAGTTTTAGTTTTTATCATGGGTTTTGTAAGGCATTAATGTACAGATATTTTCTAACATGACATGTTAATTGAAGGTTCTGTGTATTTTGGGAAAGGAAAGGATTTTTAATAAGAACTCACTATAAAAAAAAAGAACTCACTATATCTCCCAGCCCCTTCTCAATTTTTTTTTTTACTTTAGTCAGGTTAACCCATTCTCTTTTTGGAATAAGGTGGAGAAAAAATTGTGGGGGTATAAGGAGAAAAATAATCCCCTCTACTCTTCTGAGTTCTTATTGAAATACATAACAGTAGAGTACAGATTAGTTGGAGAACCACAAATGTTTTTCAAAATGTATAGCTTATGTATGCATGCTGTGGGTTCATCAGTGAATGCACAACTGAGAGCTTACTACCGAGAGTATCCCATCTACATGGCAGAGCCTGGCCAGCTATCCGTGTCGTATTTGATATGCCGAAAACCAGTAAAAATTATAGACCTCATTCTCATGACTTGAATGAATGGTTTGAGGCTCTTTATGTTCCTGGAGCGAGCAGATGCCCTTGGGCTACACTAGCATGTGACAGGACATATGGAGATGTTACTGGTGCCCACTCGAGCAAATTGATAAACAACGGGAAGACAAGTGATACAAGTGATGTATGCATGGGAAACTTAATAGGGAAAAATGAGTAACTCCCAGAGAGCAACTTAGAATTGAGGCTTAAATACCATGTTATAGGAAAGCTAAGCAGGGCTAGAGATATCAAGTTTTTTTGGGTTCGATGTGCAGGCCCTTCCCATAGTTCTTTTCAGGTCAGCTAAGTAGACCCTCGCAAGAACAGATGAAAGGCTTACACTTGTGACAGAGTTTGTCTGCTGTAGTGTCAACTTCTGCTCTCCCCTTTATGTGTCAATCTTCTTTGCTTAATGGAGCTTCCCGGGAAGACATTTATGATAAGGAGACCCTTTTGAAAAGAGAGATAAAAAGAAGGCCAGAGAACACCCCACACCTATGTTTGCTGCAGTGTTTCCTCCTTTCAGTAGGCAAAATCTGGGAACAGCCTGAATGCGTGCTGCAACATGGATGGAACTGGAAAATAACATGTTAGGAAGAACAAATACAAGATGAACTCACTCATCTGTGGAATGTAAAGAAGCAAAATGGGATTGACAGTATTAAATTATAATCACTTGGCTTTAAAATAAGCAGGTACCAAAAAGTGGGGTGGGGCCGAAGGGAAGAAGTTAGGACAGTGACCAGACTGAGGTGACACAGCCACAATGATAGGAAAACCAAGTTGTTGCTGGGGTGTTATTTTGTGCGCTGTTACCTTAAATTTTGAACAGTATTCTCACCAACAAATGACTGAAATGAATGAAAAGATCATGAAAAAAATAGGTTAAATAACAATTAGCTACTTTTTGGGGTCGGAGCGATAGTCCTGTGCGTAGGGCGTTTGCCTTGCACGTGGCTGACCTGGGTTCGATCCCGGCATCCCATATGGTCCCCTGAGCACTGCCAGGAGTAATTCCTGAGTGCAGAGCCAGGAGTAGGCCCTGAGCATTGCCAGGTGTGACCCAAAAAAGAAAAAGAAAATAAATAACAAACTTAACTACTTTTCTCTGAATTGTAGGTAGCAAAACACCTGGAGCTGAAACAGTTCAGAAGTCAGAAGTAGCATAACTTGCTACACTTGGTGACTTGTTTCAATTATTTTAGTAATTTTTTTTCAGAGTTATATAAACTAACCTCTGAAATGCTATTTAGGGACTTTGGACACTCTTAGTAACCATCTCCATTTAGTATCCAGGTTTCACCACCACCGTCACTGCCACTCACAGTACTTTCCAATGCTGCTCGACCGATCAACATACCAGGCCTTTTTTTAATGTGTTTTATTCACTGGATTTTATGTAGTTATTCAAATACTCATTTTGTTGGTATGTAAACTTTTGAGGTATATGTGTTTCCCAGGTATATTCAGCCCTTGTACAGTCAGGGACTCACGTTTTTTTAAAAAATGGATGATTTATAACATGGTTGCAAAATGATTTTGGTTTATGTTTTAATTATTGAATGTTCTTGATTAATAATTAAATTGTCTGTGCAAAGGTTATTAAGTTGTTCCTATTTCTGTTTGCTCTTTAACTCTTGCCTAAAAAGAAAGAAAGAAGGAGATATTGAGAAAGCTGTCATGAGAATATCCTCATAATCTCAGGGGCATAGAACGGATTAGTTCCATTATGCCGTGTTAACCAGCCTACCTTTGTGAGCCTCCTACTTGGGCACAGAAGCTGCTTGTTGGGTTGTGCTGGTAGAGATAACCCTTCATTCCTCTGTATCCTGTTCTTGAATCATTTAATTAAACAAAGGCCTTTGAGTTTCTTTTGTTGAAAAGAACAAATGGTTAGATTTCAGGAACTCTGACTGTTTTGTTATTCACAAATTCCAGAGCCTTTCAAAATTTATCATTCACATTCTCAGCTCTGCACACAATCAGTCATTATGTCAGCAGCTGCCCAGGGAGCCTCTCTTCAATTCATTCAGCCTGATAATAACCAGTAGAACAAGGATTGTAAATTAAATATAATAATAAAAGTAAGTCCTTCACTAGTGGATGTTCTGATGCGCTTAATTAAAGAAGAATTACTTATATGTGGTGGAAATACCATTGTATATTTGACACACAGGATAAAGCAATATCTGTGATGAAAATTTAATTGATGCAACTGATATGATTGAAGGTTCTAGAGGGTTCCACTCACAAATAAATAATTTCAAATGATGTATTAGAGGCTTTCACACTGATCAGATGTCAAGATTTATCTTTGTGGCTCAATAAATGGACAATCAGAAATCAGTAACCACTGGAATAATAACACATTTTATTTAATCTCATTTCATTGATTTTGAGGTCACCCCAGGGCTGTCAGGGCTTTTATCTTAGGACTCATTGCTGTGGGCCTGGGGGAGGGAAATACTAGGTTGGGGAACTGACCCTATGTGGTGTCAGAAATCAAGTCAGTTTCTGTTGCTGGCAGGGCGTTAGCTTCTTAACCACTCTGCTAGCTCCAGCCCTGAAGAGTGATGCATTTTAAAAGAAATTTAGTGCTCACTAATAGTAGAATTCACTTTTTCCAGATTAGAAAATGGTTACATTATGTTTTGATATTTAACTTGACTTCAGCTGTGTAATATGGTATATTTGTGTACTATATTTTATGAAAATAGTATTTAAGCTCGCTGAGTTCTCCTTTCCCTTCTCCCTCTCTGCCACACCTTATCTTGGCCCTCCCTTATCTCTGTGATGTCTCAATTAAGCATTCTGTGACATACCAAGGTTTGGATTATTGAAATTACATTTCATTTATTCCAGTCAAAGCACAGCACAAATGTTAACTTCTTTAGCATCAAAGTGAAGCTGCCACAGACATAAAATTTGTCTGTGTAGATGTCAGATTTTCATTATTTTAAATGTCCTTGAGCGTTGATAAATCTTGTATCATATATGAAAACCCATGCTTTATTGGCATCCTTACTTATTTCCTTTTGATTCCAAAACTTGAGGAAATGAGATATATAAATACTGATTCAAAATATTACTTATCTTGCAGTTTTTTAAGTCATTTGTGGAATTAGAGTCATCAGTCTATATAGAGCTACCACCTTCTGCTGAACACTTTGAGTCTTTAAGACATTTTTAACTTCTTGAGACAGTATCAGCTTGAATAAAAATTTTAAATTTATAGAAATTTAAATCTGTTCTGCTCTTATAAAAGAAAAGAGAGTTATCTCAAATGACCTAAAGTCATTTTATTTTTCTTTAGTGTCTGAGGGCTGCTTTCAGAAATTTGTGTCACGTTCCTTGAAAATATATACTCTATAGTTCTAATTTATTGGCAGAGCTCAGTCAATTATAGTTCATTATTTATAAGCAAACCAAAAATAATATAAATGTTTTTGCTGTAGGTTGTCCCCATGGGTGGCTTATGTGTGGCGGAAGGGGAGAGAGATGGTCGCTTTCCCCACCCCACCCCCCACCCCCACCACCTCTGCCGCCCGGGACCCCTGTGCAGGCTTAGGACTGATAAAGTCTGCGATGAGCCCCCTGCACAGCATGGCCTGAGCCCCACCAGCCCAATGAAGGTGGCCATCAAGCCACACCTACGTTTGCTTGGTCTCTAGGTATGGGAGTTGATCCCCACAATCCGAAATTTCTCGGGGAGCAAGGAATTGCTCTTTGCAGGAAAGTCAGTCAGTCCTAGGTCTTACCCAGGGATTCCTCAGGGTTCTTGTTTTTTCGCAGAAAAAGAATTTTTAGGAGTAGATGAGCAGTGAAGTAGAACAGATTTTATTCTGGAGATTTTAGGAAGGGGAAGGAGGAGGGAAAGAGAGTAACCACCCAAGGGAGAATGTGGGTTGCTCCAAAGGCAGAGAGCTAGCCTGAATGAATTCCAAAGGTGGCTTTTACCTTCTTGGGCTGGAATGCTCTGGAAATTCCTGCTGGACCATGGAAGGTTGATGGGGAGTTAAGGGCTGGGCGGAAGAAGGTGGATCCAGCTTCCTCAGGGTCTATTGTTCGTTAATGGGTTTTATCAAGTCTTCACTACTGGTTCTAAAAGGTTACATCTAATGGCAATTGTTCAATGCCATGCCCCCATTAGCCTGCCTACATCACTTTCTTAATAGGTTATAAGACGATGTTACTAACAAATATATGAGGTTACTATTACAGCTAACAAGTAGCACTATAACAAGATAATGCTATTCATAGAAGCGGATATCTGACTGTAGAGAAACAATAGAGGTTACTTTGGGACTCAGTGTGGATTGGAGGGCTCCCCAGCTGCTGTCAGGATGAACAACCATTACACCCAACCTATGGACAAAGGAATAAGACTATAAGCTCTTAAAAGTCTGAAGCTCTTACCTTTTAATCTCTCCTCACTCACTCTTCACTCCACCTCACTTTACACATCTCATGTCAAGTCTGGGGAAGGGATTTACAAGAGGTATTGGGCTTCAATTTGAAACAATGAAGTGCAGAAAATGCTCTTGCTTTCAGAGGCAAACTACCAAGGGACCTTTCCCCATTGATGGATCTGGTCCTGGGACTATAGGCCTGCACAGGACAAAGACAGAATCCTAGATTGCTGTTTACTCCTTTCCTTTGTCAGTAAACATTCATCTTAATTATATTTCTCGTCATCTTGTATAAACACAGTAAGAGATTCAGCCATTTATCTACACTTGGGATTAAGTTTGCAGGTTGGCTATTCCGGGGGACATCTGTCTATATATTCTGGACTAAAGTGCTATGGCCAGATTGGTTTATTTCCCTAACCTCAACAAGGTCCTTAATCAGTTACTTATCTTTGATCACAACAGAGTTTGTTCCATGACCATACTCGTAGCTTATTATATTGCTCTGGACACTTATTCTGTCCTATGTCAAGGCCAGGGTACCATACTCATGGTTTGTCCTACTCCGTTCAGCCCTTGATCGAGCTCTCCTTTTGGGTTGTAAGGAAATAGAGTCAATCAAAGAACAACTGAGGTTTTAAATTAGGAAATATGATGGGCCTTAGGAGTAACTCTTTCAGGGTTAGTAACTTCTGTATCACAAATACATAGCATTAACTGTCTTCCTGTGTCTTTACTAAAGGCTTTTGTTCTAGCCTAGAACTGAGCATTGAATGTAGGCAAAGGAATACATATGATAGCCCCTAAATATGTATTGCTAACCATAATGTGTAAGAGAAGGGAGAGAAAGAGAGATAGAGAGATAGAGAGAGAGACAGAAAGAGATAGAGACAGAGGAGGCAAAGTACCTGCCATAGAGGAAGACTGTGGGTGGTTGGGCGCAATCAAGCGGCATCAGTGGTAGGAAATTGGCACTGGTGGAGGGAAGGGTGCTGGAATACTGTATGACTGAAACCTAATCATGAACAGTTTTGTAATTGAGTATCTCGTGGCGGTATCACTTGATCACTTGACATCCTGTTATTAACCGATTTGCTCAAGCGGATACCAGTAACATTTCCATTTGACCCTATCACATGCCAGTGTAGACCAATGGCATCTGGTTGCTTCAGGAATACAAAGAGCCTCAAACTGTTCCTTCAGGTTCTTGACGAAGAATTCCTGACCATCTTGTAGGTGGGCGGCCACGTGGTGGTATAATAAAATAAAAAGTAAAGAAAAATAAAAAGAATATGCAAAGGGCATACAGGAAAGAGGAAAACAATGTTTCATTTACAAGCAGAGCCCAGGGATGATGGTAGGAGACAGAGGGCTGTGATAAAGGGTAATGCAACAGCTACCATGCTTGCTTTGTACACACTAACTCGAGTTTGATTCCTGGCACTGTATGAACATAGAGCGAGGAGTAAGTACTGAGCACCATACCAAAACTAAAATCAAACACACACCACGCCACACACACACACGCACACACACACACATGCACATTCACACACAAGTAAGGTATTTATACTACTACTACTACTACTACTACTACTACTACTACTACTACTACTACTACTACAATTATTATTATCACCATTCAGGTTTTCACTTAGTGGCTTATTTATCAATTTTTAGGTAATTTTTTACAAGCATGACATGCTGAAAATACTCACAATATCTCTTTATTTTAGCACTGCAGTTAATTAACTGGAAATTAAAAACCTTTCGGGAGTCATGTTGAATGAATAACTCAATCTCATATATAATATTGATAATTTTCTGTGTAGTTCCAGTTCACCAACGTCAAGAATGTATTTCGCTGTTCAATGCAAATGTTTCTAAAGGGTTACTATGATTTTGAATGTATTTTAAAATCCGTCCAACAAAGGTACATGCTCGAAATGCATAAATCTTTCAAATAAATCTGATACAGGATTAATATGGAATTAGAATGGGCCAGCTAATGAATGCCAAGCTTAATGTACAATCTATTTTTTAATAAATCATACAAGAAAATTGCAGAGTGTGTAAATTGCAGAGCCATCATAAATCAATACCCTTTAGATTGCTCTGACTTAGATAAGGGGTAGCACCTCAGAGGCCATGACATTCTTGAAAGTAAATGAGAGAAAAGCAGTTAAAGGGAAAGAGCAACACCCATTATGGAAAGGAAATGCTTAAAAAATTGCTATAAAAATTTTGTACACATCCCTGGACAGTGGTGAATTTATGCAAAGTGCTTGGACGAATTAGAAAGGCTCATGATGCTTTTCACTATGTGACTGTTAATAGACTAAGTTAAAATGTTTGAACTGTTTCTACAAATTTGCCCTAAGGCTTAAGAATAAGTTTTCTGAATCATAGCATTTAAAAATGATTCCTTTATGAATATTATGAACTCAATTATAAAGCTATAGATCATAATGGCTATTCTAATCTGGTATAAAATGATACACATAGATGATAGTGGTCATATCAAATGCATGTCGCTATGATCATCTAGTTCTTTGATTGTGGGGCATTCCTTCACTATTTGTTTGATATTGTATTTGTGAAATAACAATATTAAACTATGATAAGAATATTGAGTTTAAAAGAACACTTTAAAATGTATTGCCTATACTTGCAAAACAAGTTTTGTGAAAGGATAGGAGCACTCTTTTATAAAAAGCCATTTCACAGGATCATATTAACTGCCAGGAAGTTTTGCCAAACAGATTTTAAGGGAAAATCAGGCTATCCTAACTGTCCAAATGTTTTCTCACGTTTCAAACAAGCAGCTGCTGGCAGTTCCTGCCAGTAGTAAACCTTTCAGGCAGAATGTGAGCAGCTGCCAATCTTATGTCAATATTTTAAATTCACTTAGAACTATCCTAACTGGTGTGAAAAAGGATGCCTTCAGCCAAAAGGCCAATTGTCAAGTCATTTCGGCATTTTGCCTCCTCTTCCTCCCTTAGTGGTGAAATGCCCAAACAACCATTTTGGTAAAGAGCTACTTCTTCAAACCTTGTACAATAAGAACAATATCACTTTGTTACTGGTTATATATCTTCATCAATAGTCATAATATGGGCTGGACCTATAGAACTTTGGGTAGGGTGTTTGCCTTGCATGTGACCAACCCAAGTTCTATTCCCGGCATCCCATATTGTCCCCGGAGCACTACCAAAAGTAAAAATCCTGAGGCCAGAGCCAGTAGTAACCCCTGAGCTTCTCGTGTGTGTCCCCAAGAAAAAGAAAAAAATAGTCATAACAACTTTATAATAGATGTCATTTGTGAGTGGTTTAGAAAATATTGTAATGGTTTATTTCATAATTATTTTGAAGATTATTTAAAATAGAAAATGTATTAATGTCCTTCAGAAACCTACAGAAGAAGATTGGCAAAGAAGAGAAACGTACCTAGAAATTAATTTGAAGGTGTCCATTACATTTCAACACTGCAGAGAAATTGTTTACTTGACTCATGTATGAAATTCAGTTTGCCATAATCGCTGTTCTAAGGCATTGTACTTCAACCTTTTTAAAACTGCATCAGGCCCCTGTCCTATATACTGTTCACGGACCAGTGAATATAGCAAATTGGTAGACTAGTGGCTCTCAACCTCCCTAGACCTGCAGACCTGCACTGGTTCATAGACTAGAGGCTGAAGAACTATGGTCTAAAGGTAGTTTCTTGGGGCTGATTTCTTGATTGACTTGCATGAAGCTGACCTGGGCTCTATCCCAGGTATCTCCTATGGTCTCCTGAGCATTGCCAGACATAATTCCTGAATGCAAAGCCAGGACTAAGTTTTAAGATAACAGGGTGTGCCGAAAACCAAAATAAATAAATAAATAGATAAATAGACAAATAAATAAAAAAGATAGATAATTAATAAACAAACAAACCACATTAAATAGATAGAGAGATAGATAGACAGACAGACAGGCAGACAGACAGACAGACAGACAGACAGACAGACAGACAGACAGATAGATGTGATTTCTTCTTTTGGGGGCAGTGGGGGGCCTTTTAGACTACACCCAGCACTACTAAGGAGTGATGTCTAGTGGAAACTATAACTGTTGCCATACTATAACTATAACTATATCTATAACTATAGCTTGGGAAACTATAACTGTTGCCAAGGAGTAAACCTGTGTCTGGCTTCAAGTAAGAGATGTCCTTTACATCATTTAGGCTTTAGGGGTCTATGACTTCCAGGAGGCAGGGAATGAAATGCGAAGGGATGGTGCTGTGGAGGAGATGAGGTGCTCTGCTCGGGTGTTCGCACTGACAGAGACCGTTTCCCGTAGAAGGGCTTTTGTTGATGAAGTCCTGCATCCACAATGGTTTTATTTTTTAGTTTCTTTATCTTCGTTGGGTTAAGTGTATCATCAAGTGTCCTCTGGTGTCTGATTGGCGCTTATCTGAGGAGATGCATGAGTCAATCAGACCTGAATTATATTTATTAATCCTATGCATTACTTTTTGGGGCGTACCTGGCAATGGACAGTGATCACCCCAGCAGAGTTTGGGGAACTGTATACAGTTGATGGAGCCAGATCGGGCCGTGGACAGGACAAGCAGCTACACCCCTGCATTGTCCCTCCACGCTCTACTTTTACACACTTTTGTTTTTGCTTTTTGGGTCACACCCTGCACTGCTCATTGGTTACTCCTGGCTCTGCACTCAGGGAATTACTCCTGGCAGTGCTCCGGGGACCATATGGGATGCCGGGGATCAGACCCAGGTCGGCTGCTTGCAAGGCAAACGCCCTACCTGCTGGACTATTGCTCTGGCCCCTACACAAGAATTTTTTATGACACTTTGCTAATTTGATTTAGAGTAAAAAACATTTTCACTGTCTATAGAAAGATAACTACTCCTCAGTCTTAATGTTATACTACTAAATGTACCTCTCTATAATCCAGACACATTAAGAAATTTATTAATTTCAATTTGTATCCTAGCAGAGCAATTCAAGGAGTAGTTCCTATATACGTGTGTGTGTGTGTGCGTGTGTGTATGTATGGAAAATTTTCTGTATTGAATAATTATTTTTGTGTATTGGTGGGGATTTATTATTGCATAAGATTTTAATGTGACTAAACAGGAATGACAGTCTTCTATATGTAACGTTGTATTGCACAAAGTTTTGAAAAGTTGTATCCCATTTGATCCTTTGAATTCATCACTCTTACTGTGTATTTAACATAGAAAACATTTGCTGTTTATTTGTAATAAGTTGGATGGTAATTTTCCAGTAGTAAGATATTACTCGGTGAGAAATAGAATCCCTACTTTCAAAGTCCACTTTTGATCTTTACCACTTGTGTGGTTTCAGGGGAAGGGAAAGCAGTTTATCTTCCAGTTGCTCAGTTTCTCATTTCCTAGTTGGGAATGATAAGAAAGTATTTTATAGGCTAATTTAAAGATTAGTACAACTGCATTTATACAGTCTTTTCCTCTCCTCTTTAGCAGATGATCTTACTGTGATTTTTACTTACAAGTAGTTGTGACAGAAACTGAATACTTTGACTTCAACTGTCATTTTCTTTGTTTGATCACTTGATCACTTGACATCCCGTTATTCGTCAGATTTACTGGAGCAGGTGGCAGTAAAGTTTCCATTTGACCCTATCATGTGCCAGTGTAGACCAATGGCATCTGCTTGCTCCAGGAATACAAAGAGCCTCAAACCGTTCATTCAGGGTCTTGAGGAAGATGTCTGACCATCTTGTAGGTGGGAGGCCACGAGATCTTTTGATGTCCGTGGGATCCAGTCAGTAATGGCTCTAGTCCAGTGGTCATCTCCAAATTGCATTACATGTCCAGCCCATCTGATTTTCGATGCCTTGGCAAGCGAGACAGCGTCCTAACTCTGGATTGTTGACAGAGGTCGCAACTCCAGATTCCTTCTCTCACTTGAGTGAGGCGTGATATTCCAAGCATAGCTCTTTCGATTCCTCTTTGGGAGACCCAAATAGCATTCTCATTCTGCTTTCACAGGGCCCAGGTCTCTGAGGAATATGTTAATATAGGAAAACAGTGGAGTCAAAGAGATGTGTCTGGAGCTGAAGGTTCTATGTCAATACAGGGAGAACAGTGAAGTCAAAGAGATGTGCCTGGAGCGGAGGTTCTTTGTCCTTTTAGCTGTTTCTTTGGTACTCTTGAAGACATTCTGTGAAGCTCTCTTCCTCAGCTTTTAGGTCATTGATCATGTTGAGTTCTCCACCTAGGTACACATAACTGCTGCAATCAGAGATGTTTGTTCCATTGAGAGTGAATGGGGCCTGTGGAACTAGTTCATTTTCATGATCATTGTTTTGTTGAGATTCAGCTGTAGACCTATATTTCCACATTCTTGGTCAAAGTCATCCAGCATTTAGGCTGCTTGGCTTTTGTTTGGTGTTATTAGAACAATAATAACCTTTGTTTAGGGTATAATACCCTTTGTTTAGGGTATTATAATTATTGTATATAAAGACAATCAAACAATTATACATTTCCATTTAAGCATATGGCTTTCTATATAGGAAATGTGGACTCATTAAGGTGTGCCCAGCTCTCTTAATTTTTAAGAGTCTATGTTGGGGCCAGAGTGGTAGTACAGAGAACCAGAGAAGGAGTGCTTTCCATGCATGCCACTGAATTTGGTTCAATACCTGGCACCTCATAGGATTATATGTACACCCTGAAGTGATACCTGAGTACAGATCCAGGAGTATGCCTGAGAATTGTCAGATGTAGCCCCAAAACAAACAATAGAACAAATGAAGTAGCTGTGTTCCTAAGCATAAATTGTAAATCTTATTAGTATTTCCATGAACTATTCATGACACCGTTTAATTTCCTCAGTTAGTTTACTAAAGTTTTATAATTCACACTATTTCAGATGGTGACAGAATGTAAAAATATGTATTAAAGCTTTGGAAATCATTGAGTGTACTTACTGTACTACACACAGCCTGTCTACTGCCCTGCTCACAGGTATCATGTTCACTGTTATCAGACGATAATAGATAGCTTGTTTTTTCAAGGGTGTGAGCATGTTCCTTCTCTACCTTGGGTAGCAGCTGTGATTGCTGTGCACAGATGTGACAGTCTCTCCAGGTAAATGAGAGCAACAATGTTGTTTGTGTTGCTACTGCTGAGGTTTGCCTACTAGTCCTCCTACCTTGCTCTTCTGCTGCATTCATGGGGCACAGACAATATGTGTGATCAGTTTTGTCTTTCCATAATTAAAACAATCGTTGTTTATATTTTGTAGTGAAATGCATTTGAATTTTAGCCATTATCTATGCAATTTCAATGGAGTACCCACAGTACTATAGGACTTTAGTAGGGAAATACACTCTCTGCACCTAGATATATGCTTATATTTTTAGTTCAAGAAATTAAATACCCCACCCCACTTTCAGATTATGCTATTGAAAACTGTACTTAAAGACTTTAAAAAAATGCTTAAAGACAAGAGATAAATGAGCAGTCTATTTCAAACGTATTCTTGTTAAAATCTTTGTATCTGCAATTTATTTAGTATAAATTCATGCATATTGTGTATTTTTTAGGTTTGTGTATTGTATATTTTTATATTTATATTTTATATTGTGTATTTTATATTTGTGTATTGTGTATTTTTTGTGTATTGCTTTTTTTATTTCTTTATGCATATGTTGTTATAATTTTCAGAGTTTAGAAGTTAATTTGTGTGTGTGAGTGTTCCTTATAAAATATTTTCTTGATTCAGGATATGTCTATTTCAATAAGCTCCAAAGGACCTTGATTAGTATAGCTACTGTAGGCGATCTTATTGATTTAAATCTTATAAATGATTGTTACTATTATAGTGAAAGCTTGCTGAAATCTTAGAGCATGATGGATCTATGGTAGGTACATTCTTCCTATATTAAGATAATCACTGGACGTGATTCTTATGGTTCTAGAAGTAAATCAGTTTAGTTAGTGCAGGGCTGCTGTCTGCCTTAGATTCCTTTGTCTTTGAATATGACTGCCTGGAATGCAAGGAACAAACGTAAGTGCTGAGTCATATTTATAACTCATTAAATTCTTAGAAAAATTTTCATTGCCAAGTTAAGAGGACTAGTTAGTATTATTCCAAAATTAAACAACTAATGATTATATCAGTCATAAACCATTTGTGAAAACATTATTGAAATATAATAATTCTAAGATCACCTTTGGATTTTACATATCATTTTTTCAACTAATTTCAGGTAAGTTAATAAACAAGATTTTAATATTGCCACAATGCTTAAATTGTGGATATCTAACTCTGAAAATATGTTTTAGTTTAGATTTGGACTTTTAGAGTTAGGGCACATGTATTAAAACTTCTAAATTATAACACAACAGAATTTATATAGTATAGTGTACCCCTTTCTAGGCAAGTTCAAGTTTGAAGTACTAAAACAATGGTACTGCAAAGGGTGTTACCAAAGGGTTTGAAAATCAGCTAGCTTGCTTATGCGTTTGCATAGTTGGTGTAAAACACTAGAGTTTTGTCTTGGGCAAACTTTCTAAGTTATTACCTTTTATTCTCTTTAGTGATTGTTTACCCAAGAAAATGTGGGTTCACTTACTTAGTTGTTGAATGTTTTTAAGTGAAACAGGGCGCTGAAATTTCCATTTGCACTTTCCTTGTTTATCATAGTTGCCTTGAGTTGTATTACTTGTAGCACTTGTCTTCCCATTGTTCATCGATTTGCTCGAGTGGGCACCAGTATAACATCTCCATATGTCCTCTCACATGCTAGTGTAGCCCAAGGGCATCTGCTCTCTCCAGGAACATGAAGAGCCTCAGACCATGCCATGGGAATGAGGTATATAATTGTTAATGGGGTTTGACATATCAAATACAACACGGGTAGCTTGCCAGGCTCAGTTAAGAGTAACCTAAATTATATTTCAAATAATAATTGCTTTGATACAATATTATATTCTGAAAAAAGCATTTTTAACTTTCTTATATGATTCATAATAGAGTTTGTGTTTAAATAATTTTTTCAAGATTAACAAATGTTCATCTACATTCTCAATATAGCTGAGGGAATATTCTTGAGGTTAAAGTAAAATCCCAGCATTTAGAGTGGTCTCAACACCTGCTATTTAGTAACTGTTAGTCTCTTCATCTCATTTAACCTGTTCCCGATCTGTAAAATGAGCACTACAGCACCACAGCTACCACACAAAACTCTGGTGAGGATTAAATAAGATAATAAATTCGAAAGAATTTAGTAGACCACAAAAAACCTATCTAAACCTACATTCCTGGAACTTACCACATTGCTTACAGACTATGGTTACAAAATAGTACTGTCTCTCTAATGAAAAACAGAAATGCATGTGCAAAACATACACTTAGAACCAGTCAATAAATTATAACTGTGTCAGTAAATGTCTCAGTGTGATTTACTGTGAGTAAATTACATTATTAAGTATACTTCCTTTATATTACCTTAAGACCATTTGAAGTGAATTTGGACAATAGTATAAAAAAAGATTCATTTAGAAAAATTGGTTAGGGCGGAGCGATAGCCCAGCGGGTAGGGCGTTTGCCTTGCACGCGGGCGGCCTGTGCCGCCCGGGTTCGATCCCTGGCATCCCATATGGTCCCCGAGCACCGCCAGGAGTAATTCCTGAGTGCAGAGCCAGGAGTAGCCCCTGAGCATTGCCGGGTGTGACCCAAAAAGGCAAAAAAAAAAAAAAAAGAAAAGAAAGAAAAGAAAAATTGGTTGAACAAACCAGGAGTAAATTTATCTGTTAATTATGAATTAAGAAATTGAGGTACCGGAGGCGATAGTACAGTGGGGAGGGCATCTACCTTGCATGTGCCTAACCCAGGTTTGATCCCAGAATCCCATAATGTCCTCCAGGCACTGTCAGTAGTAATTTCTGAGGGCAGAGCCAGGACTAACTCCTGAGCACAGCTGGGTGTGACCCAAAAAGCAAAAAAAAAAAAAAAAAATGAGAGCCCTGCCAGAGTGATAGTACAGCATGTAGGAGCTTGCCTTGCGCACAGCTGATTCAGATTCCATCCCTGGCATCCCGTGTGGGACCCCTCGCACCACCAGGAGTGATTCTAAATAGCTCATAGAAAAGGAGTTCAGCACTTGTTGCGGCAACTTTCTAACGGGGGGAGAAAAACCCATCATGTCTGTGCTCATACAGTTCCTAAACTATGGAAGCAGGGGAGCGGAGATGCTCATCTGTTAGTTATCTCTGCTTAAGGTGAGTAGGACTCGTGAAAACTAGCCAGTTTACAATTAGTTATTTTGTGGGGGAGCAAATAGAGGGTGAAAAGAAAGTGAGCGGGCGAGCAGATCTACTCCTCTGTTACTGCTCCTAATCTAGAATAGTCGTGAAGAATTTCTTCACTTTCCTGGTTCAGGTGGTAGGTTGTAAAGAGGAAGAGTGTAAAAGGAATTAGCACCTGTGTTTCGTGTTACCAAGTATGGTGTGATCTTGGTGTGAATGAGCAGTGGAAGGTTTTCTTGTTCATTCTTCCTACAGTTTTTCAGTGTGAACATCCGCAGAGGACACTTCCTCTGTCAACCTGTGCATCCACTGTGTCACTGCTAATGTAATAATTCACCTTGGCACAATAATCATGTTCACAATAAAATAGAAACCATTAGTAAATGCATCCGTCAGTAATAAAATAATATCCACAAAACTTGTGCTTTAATTGAAAATGCGGGATCGTGAAAATGAGAGATTAATTGAATCATAAAATAGAAAAAAATAAAATGCATATGTAAAACTGACTTGAATAATAGTTCTGAAGTTTCACCTTGTCTTAAAACACTCTGAAACCTACTTACCCTCATTTGATTATAGTTCTGAAGGTCATGAAGCTCTTGTAGGAGAAATTTGCACTGTTAACAGTACTGAAATGATGAAAGGGTATTACCTGTTACTCTATTAAAGAGATAATGGTGTGGAAAACAACACCTCTTTTAGTGTCTTTTTTTAAGAAATACAATTATTTGGCAGGTTTTTCAATTTTAAGTTTTTTGCATGTGCAAAATAATAGTACAGTGCCTGTGACTACAAGGTAAATTTATTTTAAATTATGAAAATGTAAACTTTTAAATGTTGCTTTTTCTCAGTTGAGCTTCCAGAGGAGAAAAACAAATAAAGGAAGATGTAGATCAGTTTTTCATTGAATTTCTATTAGTATATTTGAATTTAGGAAAAGAAAGACAGTTTGGTCTGCCATGTTGTTCTGCACCATAGGTCAGAATGGTGGATGGATGTTATAACAGCACAGTGGGGATTTGTGTCAGCCATTTAACCATCTTTCTTTTCTTTCTTTAGTATTTTTACGTCTACCGGTTGGTACTCTATAAATAAAAAATTGAGGTATCTGTGGGGTCTGCAGAAAAATAAAGTCCTAAGACTAGAACAGTCACGAAAAACTTATCTCTTACCTACAGTGTCTATGTCTGAAATCTGTTAGATAATTATTTCCACTATAGTACTTTCTTATTCTATATAATAATGATGTTTAGACAACTATAAAAATACCTTATATATAAAACATTTTAATAAATCATTTATAGCATAGTGCTATCTTGAATTATAATAATCTCACTAGAGGTTAAAAGGAATGGATAAAAATGGAAAAGCAAGATAGATTGCTGATAATTCATTAAGAATATTGAATTATAGACACTGTTCATAGATGACCTTGCAATAGTCATTCTTCATCAGAACCTCACTATCACAATATCTCATCCAAAATATGAAAGATTTCATTCGGTTGTCCCATAAATCATTTTTCCCAGAAAGCGAGCTGTTCTTGCAATAGGGTAGCAGATGGAACAGCTTTTTACCAGTGGGGGGTTTTATCTTTTCTGCCAAGGATATTGAAGATAGACGGAATTATGCAAATGTGTCTGTTTTTCTTTTTTTGCAAACATCTTTAGATATATAAGGAACTTAACTTATTTTAGGATCTGAATTATCATTTTTGACACTTGGCATAGATTACAAATTGTGTGCTGAATGTATATGTGTTATTTAACCTTTAAGCATTGCATAGTAGTGCAGTATATTGGTAATGGGCTTCTGTATTGAATTTCAAAAAGGCCTGAAAAGTGAAGTCTAGAAAACATTCCAGGTAAAGATTATAACTGCCCAGTTTCAAAGATTAAATGAAGAATTTGAGAGCCCTTAGTAAAGAGTCATGAATTTTTTTTCCTCTTGATTAAAACTTCATTAAAATATTGGAAACAAACTAACTTTTCATTGTGACTAATCATTCCTTGAGCATTAAATTGCCAGGTATTGATTCATGAATGCTAAGTTTCTTGATAAACCCTAACCATAGAATTGGCTTTGGTTAGATGTACAGAGTTCATGCCCTTTCTTGACGTCATACTATGGCCTTTTCAAATGTAAAATCTGCTGTCTGGGAAAAACAATACTGATTTTCAGTTCTTTGCCAAAGGCATGGGTTATTCTAGGGTGTAGTCAAGTGATCAGTCCATTGGGATACATAAATATATCCTGGTGTTTGGTGCCTTCAAAGAGAATATTTTGAGCGTATTATTAGTTTTCTCAAGCAGTCACATATGTATTGAAATTACAAGATCAAATCCAAATCCTTTGAGCTTTTTGGGAATAAAGATAGCATGTGAAAATGATGAGCATCCTCATTACAAATGCTACTTACTAAGAAAGCCCATTTTCATGCCCTCTAAGATCAGCTTATATTTGTAAGAGTTCCTTTGTTCTCCTTTCTTTCATGTACTACTTTTTACTTGTCCCACTCCAGGGGAAGATAATTGAATCACCTCAGGCTGAGTGCTTGTGGACCCTACAAATTTAATGCCTCTGTATAAATTATGCATGTTATACAGAATAAGAAAAAGTGGAATGGGTATATTCAGGTCTTGGTTGTCTAGGTGTCTTGAATTATTTTTCTTTAATGGAGTGAAACGAAAAGATATCAAGATCTTAGGCAAGGACATTGTATCTTGTGCCAGGTTTCAATCTTGTGTAAAGTAAGTCTGTTTTCTGAACTTCTCATCTTGACTGCTGAATGAAATGCTGAGAACAAAAACCAAAACCCAGCCTACTACTGGTAGTGTATTATTCAGTACAGTATAGGCTACATTCCAGCGAAAAACAAAGGTTTTTATTTTACACTATAAATATTTTTCTTTTGCTTATGCCTTGCATAAGAGGACATTTACTTGGGTAATCCCTAAATCATGATTTGTAGAGCCAATTGCTTCAATTTTGTCGTCATTCTTTTTTGAAATATATATATATATACATATTATTATATTTCTGTGATGTAATATAACTTGAGTTGGAAGATCCAGAGCTACATTTTGAGTCCAACTCTGTTTCCTTATGTGAGATCTTGTAAACTCACATAAGACAACCTTAATTTTGCCTTCAGTCTTGCTTTCAATCATATTAACATCTAGATAGTATAGAGCATATGCGTTTTAGTGTTCATAAATTGATAACACTATAGAATTAATAGAACAGTGTAAGAAAACTTAAAGTCTTAATCTCAATAATCAAGATAGTGAGACATCGGGAAAAGAGTGAAGGTGTGGTTCTGGGGGGTGGTCAAAAGGAAAGAGGAAAAGAAGTACAGAAAGAGACAAATAAATATATAAACAACAAATCATCCACTAAAGAACAGAATCAGTTTAATAAAATAAAAAAGTACTAATGTTACCACATTGAACCCACAGTGGAAAAATTGGAAACTGGGAACATTTTTATCAATCACAAAACTTAATTTAAAATGAAAGAACCACATATAAAAGACAAAACTCTATGCCCTAGAATAAAACATAAGTGCTTAACTAAGAAGTTTTATATACAATAACTGAAGCACACTATGAAGGGTAACTAAGTAGAATTTGATTAAAATTTAAAACAATTTTGTGTATTAAATCAACTAGAGAAATGAAAAGAAAGCAATTCTGGGAGAAATTAAAACACATCTGATAAACAACTGATATCTCATAGCTATAAAATCTATTAAGACACGATTACAAAACAATAAAAAAAGCAATTCAGTGAAAAATTGCCCAATCTTGGTAAATATCCTCAGAAGCAACATAGATTAAAGAACAAACAGCTTATCTGTCTGACAATGATTTTATGAAGTAGACATGTAAAACTAACAAAGCATGAAAAGATATGGAACAATATGAATTGTTAGATGATGAAGCAAGTATGATTGCATACTATTGGATTCCTGCTGTAAGATATATATTATTGTGACGTTGTGTTATATTATGCAGTGTTTCAGGGACCAATTTGTGCCACACAGTCAAACTGGCACTGGTGGAATGCAGGGCAACTTCTGCAGTTCTTCAACTTTGTACATCTTCAATGTCTGTACTTACTTAAAAGTTGTCAAGGACAGAAGACAATATGAGATTGGTGATCAGGAAAGAATATAGAAAAAAAAAAACATAGGGCAGGGGCCGGAGCGATAGCCCAGCGGGTAGGGTGTTTGCCTTGCACGCAGCCTGCCCATGCCGGCCCAGGTTCGATCCCGGCATTCCATATGGTCCCCGAGCACCACTAAGAGTAATTCCTGAGCGCAGAGCCAGGAGAAACCACTGAGCATTGCCAGGTGTGACCCAAAAAAGAAAAAAAAAACATAGGGCAGTGAAACTATTATGTAGAAAACTTAAACACATTCTCTTATAGCGATAAGGCCATCATACTTGCTTAGCTTTTCTGTAGATTGTTCTGACGAGCAAATGATGTTTGGAAAAGTTTGCAAATCATGAGTAGGATAATGTCATTGTAAGTCTCATGATTTGAGAATTAGCTACACATGGGGTCATGTAAAGTTTTGTTCCTCTTTCTATGGAGTTAGCCTGTCTTAGCTTACAGAATTATAAAATCCCATGAATATTGTCTTTAGGCACACATTATCAGAGTTTTCCATGAGAATAATAGATCTACATTGCTTTGATACAAAGTAACTCCTATTATAGTGATACCATCACTTTTCTTGGTTATAAACCCTACAGAAGCTGCAGATACAAACAAGTGTGCATTTAAGTTTCTGTGTTTTCACCAAATTCAATTTTCAGAACATTTAAAATATTTTAGATAATCAAAATAGAATTTGATAGTCACAATGACAAGTAGATATCACTGTATCACTGTATCACTGTATCACTGTATCACTGTCTTCCGTTGTTCATCGATTTGCTCGAGCTGGCACCAGTAACATCTCCATATGTCCTGTCTCAAGCAAGTGTAGCCTAAGGGCATCTGCTTGCTCCAGGGACAGGAAGAACCCCAATCCGTTCTTCAGGTCATGGAACTGAGGTCCATAATTGTTACTGGTTTTTTGGCTTATCAAAAAAACATGGGTTGCTTGGGAGGCTCTGCTGTGATGTAGATATCATTGCTAAGAAATTAATAATAGTCATCTATTTCAAAATTTCTATAAATTATTATCTCTAATTTTAATCTTTACAAGCAGTCTTGTCTAAATGCCTTTTGGCTAGAAGAAAATGGAAACTTTGAGATATTCATTAATTTGTCTAGGTGACAATTGATAAATAGTTTAATTACAAACCACATCGCCTGGTTTTAAAATACTTGCATTGGCATGTTACCTTTCAAGGATGCTATTTCTTGAATGAAAACTTAAAATAAAAATTTAGTATTTCAAGATGATCAGAATATACTGCTCATGGAACACATGGCAGTCTTTCATTTCATTCTGGGGAATGAGAATCCTACAACCACTTAGAATAAAATACTGAGTAATTTGAAAAGAGTTTCTTATCATTATATTTTATGTCACATATGCCCAAGATATTTAAAGTTTTTCTTTTATTTCCCTATATATCCTGGGTATATTTGCAAACTCAGTGCTAAAAAGGGAGTGAAATGTCTGGTTAATTCCTGAAAATTAATTTTAACATATGGTGTTAGTCAAGAAATTCTACCCTATTCTCCCGTGTTGCAGGTAATGAAAATGCAGACCCTGCTAGCATTTAGCGTCAATAGAATTAGATTCAATCCTAGCCTCTGTTTTTCTGACTAATGTAGTGAGATTCATTTTTCTAATTGAGTTTAAATATGATCATACACAAAATGATAGTGGCAATTAATGAGATTATGTGATCTGTTTGAGTATTTTGTAAGCTATAACATGCTATTCATGAATTGATTCATTATATTTTGTTACAAACTATAGGTCTCCAGTGATTAGGAGAAACTGTTCATGAATATCTTCTTAAATTTCCATTTAAGAGTTACTAAAATATGAATCACTTGTATCACTCATCTTCCCATTGATCATCGATTTGCTCGAGTAGGCACCAGTAACATCTCCATATGTCCTGTCACATGCTAGTGTAGCCCAAAGATATCTGCTCGCTCAAGGAATATAAAGAGCCTCAAACCATTCCATCAGGTCATGGGAATGAGGTCTACAATTATTACTGGTATTTAGCATATCAAATATGACACGGGTAGCTTGCCAGGCTCTGCCATGCAGCTGGGATACTCTTGTAGTCATCTATAATCCCAAGTATTTATTGATGATCAGCCACGCTAGTCGGGCTGTGATCAACTCTTCTGCTGGGTGGAGCTCTGAGGAGAGGGAGTCCGAATGTGGAAAATGGCGGCCCTCATGGTGTGGGGGTTCTTCTGGCTTCTTGCGAGGCTCTGCCTGGGTGGCGGGCCAGGGATAAAACCCACCATCCCTCCCGGGTGCCTTGTGAACAGCTGGGCACATAGAAAGCTGGTAGCAGCTCTGCCCCATGTCTGTGAGACTCTGGATCAGCATACATGGCTGGGCTGGACAAAGTCTGCTGCAGGGTGGGTCTTGGCGAGCCAGGCTGTGATCTGCTCTTCTGCTGTGCTTTGTAAAATAATCCACCTTCTATGATGGACCAAGTTAACAATTCCAACCTTTAAAATTTATGTTTTCAGGTTTTAAGTACCATTCTGGTTGCTTTCAGAGATATGCCGTATGAAAAGGTGATGAATGGTTTGATCAGGTTGTTAATATTGGATCTTAGTCAATTATGACTAGTGTCTTTTTAAGGAGAGATGCCACAACTATTGTGTATGATGACACAGGTAAAACTCAACAAGATGTCTCAGAATATTAAACAGACATTTCTTGACTCGTTTATATTTCCGTATATTTGAACTGGAATAAATAAAGTTCTCGCCTACTCAGTATGTAATATGTTGTTATTGTGACCAGAGATATCTAGTGCAGCTCCTTTTTTTGCCTAATGCTATTTATAACAAGTATTATTAGCTTTAGATTAACAACTGAACTTTTGTAAAATTGCCGTTTATATTAATCTCAAAGTTCCGAGATAAATAGAACTTAGGCACGTGTTATCTCATCCTCTCCCTCCAACCCTTTATTCAGGTAGATCCTGCAATCTGTGTGTTATGAACATAAATAGGTACCTGCTTTACTTAACTCAGTTGATTGCAAATGTTAAACACACCAGAAAATACCCTTATAGAAACATCTGGAATAGTATTTCACAAAATGAATGATTTTAGTCCAGCCCATCTGATTTTCAGATGGGCTGGACATGTAACTGCAATTTGGCGACAACCGCTGGACTAGAGCCATTACTGACTGGATCCCACGGGATGTCAAAAGATCACGTGGCCGCCCACCTACAAGATGGTCAGACTTCTTTGTCAAGACCCTGAATGAATGGTTTGACGCTCTATGTATTCCTGAAGCAACCAGATGCTATTGGGCTACATTGGCACATGATAGGGTCAAATGGAAATGTTACTGGTGCCGGCTTGAGCAAATCAATGAATAACGGGATGTCAAGTGATCAAGTGACTGATTTTAGTAGTCTTGCCAAATTGACACATAATACAATAGTCATGCTGGTTCTGTGTACAAATCAGTTACTTCAATAGGTTTGGAGTGATAATACAATAGGTAGAGATTGTGCCTTACCTGAAGTCTACCTGGGTTCAATCTCCAGCATTCCATACTTTTCCTCAGGCCCTGTCAGCATTGGTCCATGATGCAAAGCCAGTGGTTTTGAACACTTCTGGGTGTGACCCAAAACCTAAAAACAAACAAAATTCTGGGTAGGTAAAACTGGAGAGGTAGTATGTCTGGTTTGGCACTTGCCTTGCATGTGACCTACCTGTGTTTGATCCCCAACTTCCTGTATGAAACCATAAGCCCTGAAGTTGGAGACAGGAGTTTGACTGAAGATTTCAGGGTGTGGCTCTAAATAAACAAAAACCCAAGACAAATACAACCATTTAGTGAGTTAAAATGGTTCATGTATCTTAGACAAAAAAGATTAATTCGATATCTGGAAATCAAATGTGTGAAATAGTTGTCACTGTCCTAAAACCAAGCTCTTGGCAGGACTTATTGTGTTCTATCTTGGGACTGTACAAGAAAATCTATTTTCTTATCCTTCCCTTACCCCATACCTCTAGAAGCTACCTATATTCCCTGGATCTTCCCCCTCATTCCTCCATCTTTGAAATCAAGTCTTTATTTAAGTCATTCAGTTATAACTTTACTTGTGAGTAAATTGTATCCACCTTGAAAAAAAGTCACAGCATTAGTAGCATTCATTTAGTTTTCACATATATAAATTTTCTCTTATTTTCTGAATATATCCCTCTTAGATTCCTGAATATGTGTATACCATGGGATATTAAAAAAGATCTGGAATTAGGACATGGGCATCTTGATGGGGGCACTTTTCTGTCTTCTTCGCTTCTTCACTGACTGACGTTTGCGATCAATGAAGTGTATGGTACTTGTTAGGATAAGATCTTCATGCCCTACCATCTGGTTGTTTCTTCTAACTCTTCTTCCTACCAAGCAAAATCATCTGTAGATAACTTAATTTTTGCACCATTTTTATTGTTTATAAATTGAGCTAGAGATTTGAGGGAATTTAATTTTGGGGGTTACTCCTTGCAATGCTCAGGGGTTACTCCTGGCTCTGCACTCAGAAATTACTCCTGGCGGAGCTCGGGGAACCATATGGGATGCTAGGAATTGACCCAGGTCAGCTGCTTGCAAGGCAAATTCTGAACCCGCTATATATTGCTCAGGCCCTTTTGAGGAATTGTGAATGAAAATATTGGAAATATATATTTGAAAATATAAATAAATATTATCTAGATATTTTAAAATGTCTGGAAAAATGCAAACTAGGATGTAATGACATTTATGTAATTATTTTAAATTGTGACCTTTTTAAGTAATAAACAATAAATAAGTGAGGGGAAAAAGATATTAATACATATAATAAACATCGATTTGTGTAAATTCCTGCTAGATTATGTCATTTAAGATCATTTGTAATTCTTGTTTTAAATTACTTTATAAAATGGAATTATGGTGATATTTTCTATAGCTGGATCTATATTGTTCATATTAGATATTAAAATATATTATTATCATATATAAATATATTAATCTATATTAATATAAAGTAATATATGATACTTTATGTATTGTCTCATACATATATAAAGTAAGTATAAAATATGTATAAAGTATATAAAGCTTAGATAAAGTATGTATAAAATACATATATAAAGTATCATTTATACATGATACTGTGCATTACACAGTATCATGTATAAATGACACTTTATGCCTGTATATAGGAACAAATAGAAGAAGCTTCTTCAGAAATTTTAGTAGGCATATTAAAACAAGAATATTTAAAGGAAGGATTATGTCTTGCCCTCATGGAGTGGGAGGTCGTCTGGCTTGTTGCGAGGCTCTGTGTCATGAAGCTACCTGTGTCATATTTGATATGCCAGTCTTCCCGTTCATCATCGATTGGCTCGAGCGGGCACCAGTAACATCTCCATATGTCCTGTCTCATTCCAGTAGAGCCCTGCTTGCTCCAGGAACATAAAGAGCCTCAAACCATTCCACCAGGTCATGGAAATAAGGTCTAAAATTGTTACTGGTATTTGGCATATCAAATACGACACAGGTAGCTTGCCAGGCTCTGCCATGCGGGTAGCATACTCTTGTAGTTTTCCTTTACTCACCGTTCAGAAGCTCATAAAGGACTCGATTCCATTAGCTTCTGAAAGGTGAGTAAAAACATTGGTTCTGTGAGCAGAGAGATAGTACAGTGGGGAAGGCGCTTGCCTGGGTTCAATCCGTAGCTCTCCATATGGTCTCCTGAGCCCACCACATATGCTCCCACCATATATAAATTCAGTTCATAGCACCATATATGATCCTGAGGAGAGCACATCCAGGACTGATCACTGAATGAGGAGCCAGCAGTAAACCCTCAGTACTGCTTGATGAGCACTCAAAACAACAAAACCAAACCAAAAAAAAAAAGCTATTTAAGTAAAAGAACACCTTATGCATAAAAGGTAGTTAGAAGTCGCTGATCTTTCATATAGGAAGACATCCCAATCCTCTACTCATAGTTTTTAACATATCTCAGAGATCTACATTTCAAATCTTCACTAAAATTCCAGATTATGTCCTCCCACCCCCAAAAAAAACAAAAAAAGTAGTTCAAAACCCTTTAAATATAATTCATAAAACAAGTAAAATAATTTTTTGGTTGGCAGAGTTGTTTCAAATGTTGACTCCAAACTAGTAAGAGAAAAAGGCTTTATTCCTAATATGAACCAGCTATAAGAGAAGAAAGTAAAAGGAACTCAAGTGAACTTCAGTTAAGCATAAATGACTGAGAGTAGTGGACTGGAAATAGCTTGCTGGGTTGAGGCCTAATGAAAACTCTATACCAGGAAACACACCCATTTGTATAAAAGATGGAGAACACAACAGGGAAACAGGAAGACAATTCCTAAATTATCAGAATCCTGATTTTTAGATAGCCTGAAATGCAAATTACCTACTTCTTATATATAAACACTGTCAGTCCACACTAATGCCCAGAACTCTAGATAATTTTTTTAAATTCCTCTTCCCTTTCTCCTGCAATACCT
Organism: Cryptotis parvus; assembly: GCA_021461705.1. Classification (NCBI taxonomy): domain Eukaryota; kingdom Metazoa; phylum Chordata; class Mammalia; order Eulipotyphla; family Soricidae; genus Cryptotis; species Cryptotis parvus. The sequence continues at coordinate 70,364 of JAJIBD010005411.1, forward strand.
TTTACCAGCAGCTGGGAATTCCCATTTTAAGTGATCAGTATTCTTTTGACAGTCTCAGAAGTTGTACGATTTGTTTCCATAGAAACAGCTTTGTCAGCTAACTCACTGGTATATGCCAAATTGTTACTGGTATATGCCAAATACCAGTAACAATTATAGACCTCATTCCCATGACCTGATGGAATGGTTTGAGGCTCTTTATGTTCCTGAAGCAAGCAGGTGCCCTTGGGCTCTACTTGCATGAGACAGGACATATGGGGATGTTACTGGTGCCCGCCGAGCAAATCAATGATTAACGGGTAGACAGTGATACACTGATTATGTCTTGTCTCTCATTTGTTCAAAAGATGATATGAGCTTTACAGAGGCAGCTTTAATTATTTTTAAGAATATACAGCTAATCAAACTAAATATTTTCCACTGGGGAAACATTATAAAAAAAGGACTTTAGCTTTAATTTTTTTATTAGACATAATTATTATGTTTATATTGTAAATTAAGGATGAGGTGCTTCAACAGGCAAATAAAGAAACAGTAGTGTTAATAGAGACCAGCCTATCAGCGCCCGCTCATCGAGTTCCACCCTGCAGCAGTCTTTCTTAAATCCGACTCCAGGTATGCTGGTCCAGAGACTCGCAGACATGGGGCAGAGCTGCTACTGGCTCTCCCTGTGACCAGCTGCTCACGAGGCACCCGGGAGGGATGGTGGGTTCTAGCCCTGGCCCACCACCCCAGCAGAGCCTCACAGCGAGCCAGACGACCCCCCACTCCATGAGGGCCTCCATTTTCCACATCTGGACTTCTCTCTCGTCAGACCTCCACCCAGCAGACCAGCCTATCAGTGCCCGGCTCGTGTGGCCGCATGCGGCGAGCGGTTCATCAATAAATGCTGGACTTAGAGATGTCTACAAGAGTATGCTACCTGCACGGCAGAGCCTGGCAAGCTACCCATGTTATATTTGATATATATGCCAAATACCAGTAACAATTATAGACCTCATTCCAGAATGGATTGAGGCTCTTTATGTTCCTGGATCAAGCAGATGCCTTGGGCTCTACTAGCATGAGACAGGACATATGGAGATGTTACTGGGGCCCGCTAGAGCAAATTGATGATGAACGGGAAGACAGTGATACAGTGACAGTGTTAATAGGCTTCAGTTTTGGTGTGGCATTGTACAGAGATTATTCCTCTTTCTGTACTCAGGCATCACTGGCAATCTAAGGGCACCATGTGTTGTGCCTAGGATTGATCACTGTTGACCATGTTATTTGGCAAGCAACTTAACTTTGCTATCTCTGGTCCAAGAGTAATACAAATTTTGATTGAATTTGAAACTATTTAATTAATATTTTGATATACATATTTTTACATTTAAGTTTTATGACAACCAAGATTTAAGCACTTTTTGTACTTGTCTTTGTTTCTAACATATTTTGTTTGGCACCGTGAATTTTATGCATTTATACAGGATATAAGGATTAATAGATGTAGACATAGATATGGATATGAGCCTGGTTAATATTAAATTAAGTCATACATTAAACATAAAATTGAATGTTATATTCTGAAAGCCACAAATAGTAAACTTGTTATCATGGTAATAATATTGTTCTTACTATATGGAACTCTGATTTTGCAAATTGTATTCCTGAATTAATTGCTTAACTATAGTGCATATAAAATTTATAACAGATTTTGTGCTTTTATTTTATTTATGTGTGGTGCAATATTTTGATACTAACATATGTTCATATACTAAGACAGTTACTACAGAAATGAATAGAAATAATTTCTTGCAGCTCAGTTGAGATTCATTATTTGTCTATTTTGCTTGAAAATTCTCACTTAACACTTAATTGTTTTCCTTTTTGTTTAAATAAATGTTTGGCATTCTCCAAACATGTTATCACTGTTAAGAAAACAAAGGATAGGGAGACAGTATAGAGGTTAAAACACTTGTTCTGTTAAGTAGCCAGCCTAGCTTTGATCCCTGGGTCCAAATTTGGTCAGGCCCCTCAAGAATACCCGGTCCCCGAGAATTACCAGGTAAGGTCCCACCCCCAAAACCACTAGGAAAACCAAAAGATTCTGTGCCTATTCATTTTGTACTGTAGGGTTTTCTTTGGGGGGTGGGGGGGGTTGATGGGAGCAGGTTGCATTTTAATTGTTTTTTTATTCCAGTAGTCCTGTGGTAACATTATTTTGTAATAATATATGAAGTAAATAAGACAAAATATATAAAACATGTCTAGTATAATTATCTTAAAGCATTGATTTTAAACAGATTAAGTTTACTGTAAAATAGGAAAGAATTAGTTTATTGAGTGAATAAAATATTAAAGATTATTTGCATATTATACAGAATTATGGCTCTTAAAAAGTAGTAGAACCTTTATATTGAAATATATCACTTGATCACTTGACATCCCGCTATTCATCAATTTGCTTTAGTGGGCGCCAGTATTTGCTTGAGTGGGCGCCAATTTCATTTGAACCTATCATGTGCCAGTGTAACCCAATGGCATCTGGTTGCTTCAGGAATACAAAAAGCCTCAAACGGTTCCTTCAGGGTATTGACAAAGAAGTCTGACCATCTTGTAGGTGGGCGGCCACATAATCTTTTGACATCCGTGGGATCCAGTCAGTAATGGCTCTAGTCCAGTGGGCATCTCCAAATAGCATTACATGTCCAGCCCATCTGATTTTTGATGACTTGGCAAACTAGACAGCGTCCCAGACTCTGGAACAGCGACGGAGGTTGGAACACCGGATTCCTTCTTTCACTTGAGTGAGGCATGAAATTCCAAGCATAGCTCCTCTTAAGGAGACCCGAATAGCATTCTCTTCCTGCTTTCGTAGGGCCCAGGTCTCTGAGGCATATGTTAATGCAGGGAGAACGGTGGAGTTGAAGAGATGTGCCTTGTGCCAGAGGTCTTTTTCTTTTTTAGCTATTTCTTCGATGCTTTTGATGGCATTCCATGCTGCTCTCTTCCTCCTGCGCAACTCAGGTTTTAGGTCGCTCATCATGTTGACTTCTCGACCTAGGTACACATAACTGCTGCATTCAGAGATGTTTGTTCCTTTGAGAGTGGATGGGGCCTCTGGAACTAGTTTATTTTTCATGAACATATTTTTTGCTAAGATTCAGCTGTAGACCTATAAGGCATAAGACTAGAGATAAGCTGCAACCTTTAGAAGGAAATTGCCTGCCTATGCAGTTAGAAAATAAGGAAAGGTCATAAACTGAGACTAGAAACCAGATGTGTTTCATTGTATGGATACATATGATTCATGTACATGAATTCACATACATGAATATACATGATTTATTTACGTATTACCTACTTTTTTATGTATTAGTGTGGGGAACTGATCTCGGATTTCTCGTATTGGTGAGCTAATGTGCAGTCGGGGATGTTTGGTCTCTTTCTCATCCAAAATAGCTTGCATTACCACACATTAGTGCTGTTACTTCTCTGGGCTTAGTATACCAAATTGGAAATAATTATCAATTAGTTAGAAAACTAATTTGATTTCTTATTTTTGTGTTCCACTGAGTTTTTCGGAAACATGATTTACACTTAAATATATGAGAATATATAGGAATGTTAGTAAATACTACTTAAATAACAGTTGTTTAATATGAAGCCAATTGAATCTATATAAGTACCATCTGTCTGCTGTCAAATATCATTTGGGATTATCTGTTTTATATAATGAAATATATATTTATATAATGAATTTTTATATAATGAACAACATGGTCATGTGAATGAAGAAGTTTATATTAAATAAGAAAATATTTACCTGAGCACTAGCTGTAGCCATTTATTTATCCTTTGGGGGAGGCAGGGCTTTAAGAAGTGCTCTGGAAGCCCAGAACCTCCGCTTACGGTATCTGTCAATTGGGTCTGAGGTTCAGTCCAAGGACCTGGGGGACATTTTCCTGGTCAACCCCTGTGATTCCAGCGATTACCCAGGTCACCCCTGGTAGTGCTGGGGTTTCTGGCTGCGTGTTGTGATGCTTAGGAGGGCACATGGTGCCTAGAATGAACCTGGGAGCTGTTCTATGTCATGGCTCCTGTTCTTACTATTTTCTGCACACTGTGTGTTAAGCAGCGAATTAACCAGTTTTGTTTCTCAAGAGCTAAATATTTAGAGCTAGTTTTCATTCATTTAAATGTGGTCTGAAACTAATGTTTTCTGCCTATTAGCTAATTTTATTTAGTATATTTTCCATCAAGGAATATTTATAATCATATTTATTTATTTAGTAAGTATTAAAACTTCCAGGAAATATAGAAGTTAATAATTATAATCTCTTAATATTTTTCAAATTTTACAATATCTTGTTAACTGGGCAAAATCCCACTAGTTATTATGAGAATTGTTTTTGCAATATCTTCTCTCCTGGTAACCAGCAATTCCAGTTTAATAATAATTTATTTGAGAACGAAAAGTTTAATGCTAAGTGAACTAGATTAAGCCTAGCCAAGAATTGTCAACAAATAATAATTTTCTTAGAATAACATCTCTTTTACCAAATAATTTTCATACTTTCTACAGTAAGCTCTAACTTTAAATATAATTTTAAATTTTTAATGAGCTGAAACTTCAGAGAATGTATTTGAAGATATTACCTACAAAACACCTGGTTCTAAACATAAGCACTAAAAATTGTAGGTTTTTTTCACTTTGAATATAAAGCTAGAGATATTGGGGGGGATGTCAGTTTATAAGATTTTATATAATAAATGGGTAATTATTTGAAAAATCTAGGTTTAAATTGATATTCCTTTTCTTTGGGGAGCTTTTTTTCTATTGCTTTTGGGTAAATTTTTATGGCAGTGTGCGTTTAGATTGAACTATACAACTCTCATTGACATTAATGGAAACCTCTGGCTAAATCCACCCATGCTGGGCTGAAAATGTACCCCATATAGTTTGAGTAGTTTTCCAGCTATCATAGGTGCTAAAATAGTTATTGTAGGCCACTGTATAAATATATATTTAGATAGTTTTAAAATATTCTTTTGATATAGGGTTATGGTAGTTGTTATTACATAGAGCTCAATCAAATATACTTACTCTAAATGTTGAAAATTCAAGTGTTCAGTGAACTAAACTATTCATTTCACTTTAAAAAAGATAGAGATGTTATGTTTAACTTTGAACTCACTTCACTCTGATTCTGTAAAGAAGCCACTAAGGCACAAAGTGAAAGCACCCAATGGGTTTGTAAATGTAATACTATAAGTTAGAAGTATTCATAATGGTTTTTTTCTTCCATTGCCCTTACTTTGACTACCTCAGAAGACTCAAATGCATTATTTTCTGTTGTAAGTTATGTGTTGCCTTTTCCTTTTTCTTCTACCTTTCTTTATCTATTTTAATACAAGTATATATATAATTATATATATATATATATAAACAGAAATTATTTTCCAATGAACTTTTAAAAAACTTAAGTTTGATATATGTAATCCCAATGTAGACTAGAATTATTAGGTGCTTTTATAAGTTTTTGGGAGAAACCGTTCATAGTATCCTGTAAATTTGTAAATTTATCAACAGAAAAAAAAAGACTAATCATTCAGTAATGGTAGTAAAACCTTTCTTATTTAGTTGTTTCAGATTAGTATAAATGATCCTAAATTTTTCTCTGATAATGCTTTATATTTTTAGGACTGTAATATAGGATATTTCATAAATTTTCAAATAGTCAATGTTATATTAAAGTCTAACTGTTAAAGAAGATAGACTATCAGAGTAAAATGACATCTAAATTAAGCAAAAGTACGTAGACTACATTGAGGATATTTTTTAAACTTTATAGAAAAATTATAGAATGATGACACAATAGGTATAATATACAAAGATTTACTTTTTCCTGTCAAGAATACTTTGCCTTTTATTTACTGTGTTTAATGTAACTGCCCAAAATAAAACACCATTAGATTTGTTTCAAAACAGAAAGATTAATAAACCATATGGGAGTACAGAGAAAGTGCATATTTAAGAATGATAAAAATTAGTTTGGACTTATTGAGTTCTAATATTCTGGATGCCATAAAGTAGATTTAAGTTAGATTAAATGATGGTAGATTGTGGCTTGGAGAAGTCAATTCTAGGGACAGCTTATAAGGTCATGGGGCTGCGTGACAATGGCAATTTTAAGGTAGAAATAGATCATGAGAAAAAGCAAAGGTAATAAGAGGGTAGTGTGGGGGAAACGCTGTGGTGCCCCCACAAAATCCGGGGAGCAGGGTCAGGGCTCCCCTTATGCCCCAGGGGATTGGCTACCAGTGGACCTGAGAAAGACATAGGAATCCAGTGAGGTTTTAAAATGCTTTACTTGGGGCCGGAGCGATAGCACAGCTGGTAGGGCGTTTGCTTTGCAGGCAGCCAACCCGGGTTCAATCCTCGTGTGTCCCATATGGTCCCCTGAGTACCGCCAGAAGTAATTCCTGAGTGCAGAGCCAGGAGTAACCCGTGAGCATTGCCAGGTGTGCGCGAAAAGAAAAAAAAAAACAAAAAAAAATAAAATAAAATAATAAAATACTTTACTTAACACAGGTTCAGGTATACAAATCAGCAATAGGTAAAACCCTGTGCTTAGGATTCCCGGCTAGGACACATGTAGGCCAAGATGGCGGCCATCACGTGTTAAGGCCCTGTAGAGAGGAGACAAAGACAAGGCGCCAGCAGAAAGGGGAAGAGGTGTGAGCCCTAAAACAGTGCGAGCCCAAAAGAGAGCCAAGAGATGAAGCAGCCTAGTTTTTATATCCCACTAACACAGACCTCCCACTTTTATGGGAAGCTGGTGAGGTCAAATGCCCTCAGGTATTTCTCCCAGGACCTTACCTAGGCCCTTTTTAGATGTTAATGTCCCTGAGGACATTAACAGGACAGGATCTGCCTACGAAATTCCTTTACAGGGTAGAGAGGAGGGACTTCGGAGATGAGCTGTATCTCAGGATACAAAGGCATACATCTGACCCAAAGATATACTGATGCCAGTTAAATATTTCTCCAAGCTTTCACAAGAGTCTCCTCTACTTCACGGTAGTTTTGTATTTTAGTTGCCTTGGAGTTAGCAGGGAGCCATGCTTGCTTGCTTGGAGGCAAATAGCATTTCTCTCTGGTCTAATTACTTAGAGATCCAACATGGCCAGGCAAATATACTGGTAAGATCAAGCTAGTCCCACAATGATTGTGGTAGCATGAGAAAATATTTATACCAGCCAGTACAGAATACATGGTCAGATAAACTGCCACATTTAAACTACCCCCAATCTACTAAGTGACCTGCAGGAGGCAATCCAGGGCAGATGCAGAGGCTCTCAGGTGTCCTGCAATAGTTAAGAGTATGGTAAATAATGTGCATAAAATAAAATATGAAGGGAATTTGAAGAGTTTAGAATAGATCATGGGATGATAGTCAATGGAGAAACAATTTTTTGAGAATTGACTGATAAATAACTAATGTTGTTTAATGTAACTTTTATAGAAACTATATGAGTAGCAATTTAATATATTAACTTACAGGCAAACTCACTAGTTTATAAAAAATATTTTTTTGGGTCTGAAATACTTTGGCTTTTATGGTACATGCTAGGGTACTAAAAGTACGTTGGTTCTGAGCCCAGGAAAGTAGAAAATTTAGACAATCTCTTTACGGGTTAAAGAATTAAGTAAAGTATTCTACTGGGCTAACATAAAAAGCTTTTAAGGTTCTAGATGGTATTTAGTGCAACAACATTGTGACTTTTTGTTCTTGAGGTAATTGGATCCAGTGATGGTTCCTAATTATCAGTTGTAATTCAAAGCAAATCATGCAAGGCCTATGCCAATTGTTTCTTATTTATTAAAGAGTGTATTTCTTGCAATGAAAGGGAAAGTAAACAGAATATAACCTTCTAAATATTTAGTTTTACATACAGGTATATCTACAGTACATAAAATTATGAGAAAATTTGTTAATAATTGTCATGGAAGGGTTTAATTTTGGCTTAGGCTAATTTTTTAAAAAGTAAGACAAGATTTTCATGTAATATTTTAGAAGAAATATTATTTGGTAATTCAATGATGTTTTCTAAATTCATTTATTTTTAAGATAAATACCATACCATTGTTAAGTGATGTGATTGCCCTCTTTATCTGCGGGTGTAATTTGATTTTATGTGTACACTATTGGATTCTCCTATTATATTGTGTACTGTTTGCAATAGCTCCTCAAGCTGAAAATTGATCTTCAGTCAATGGCATGCAGGGTTTTGACTGGCTTCATAATCAGTTTCTACTCTGTAAATGAAATTCATCATGGGGAGACGATTGCTATCTCTGTTAGTACTGATCTGGTTGAAAGGGCTGTCTAGATGTCTGAAATTCGGATGCTTTGGACATTTGCCATAAGGAATTCGTTGCTCACCAGAGAGCTAAATTGAACGGAGATGAAGGGCTCTAGTTTATTGATTTTTCTTGCCCCTTCTGGGTTAGTTGGTGGATAAGACACAAATTAAAAAGCTACTCCCTTAGCATTTGAGTAAAACACCTTTTAACTCTTGCCAAGTCTTTTAGATATGGTTTTAAATAACTTCATAAAATAAAACAAATGTTATAACAAAAAAGGTTCTGACTGATATAAACTCAGTCTTTAACATTGTTGTGTTACTGCTTATATCTGTTCTTGAAAACCTATGTGTTAATTAAGATTTTCCTGTTAGGGATCAAACCATCCTGTGTTCTTGAAGTCAAAGTTCATACCTTTCATTTTGTACTATGTCTTCTCTTCTTTCTGTTCTCTAATTTTTTCCTCATGTATTTATTTCAACTTGTAATAAAGAATTGTAGTTTTCTAATTTATATATGTTCAACAAAAAGATAACAATACCAGAATTATAGAGGAGAATAAAACAGCTACAGTCTCAACAACAACAACAACAAATTTAATTCAATAGGGTCACTCTTATTCCAGATAATTGTTAACTTGTAATATAATGATTTATTTTTGTGCTCAACAGTACATTGTTAAACTTCTTGAAGTAAAAAAAACATAGGTTTGTATAAATAGAGCTTTTCTTTAGGCCATTGAGTCTAGGAGTACTTTGTGGCATTGTGATTAATTTGGAGTGTATTCTTAGCTTCTTTGGCATTGCTGGAAGTCTTTTGTCTGCACATATAGTGAAAAATGATTGGTTCCATTCCAAAATTTCCTCACAGATAAGGCAATTTTTTAATTTTCAAATTCCAAGAAGAAAAACAGTACTAAATCAACATAGGTTTAGTAGACCCATTTTTCTAATTAGTAAGGTTGAAGAGAAGAGATACTAAAATAGATTTTCAGTCTATCACTATCTATTCAGAAGGGCCTTTGGAGATAGTGTGTGCATGTTTTCTTTAAGTGTGGTGATAGAAATTTTACATGTGTTTAGGGACACCTTATATTGTAACCGTAGGATAAATATGTTTAAGTAGACTCTTAAGGCATAGGTAGTATACATTTCAGTGTACTGAACCAATTTATCAGAAAGACTCTCAGTAGACAGTGCTTCCAATAAATAGCACCCGAACTGATTTTTCCTTTAATGATGTTCATAGCAACAGAACTTAGTTTTCAGTCTATTAAACATGAAACCACAAAGCCTAAAATTAATTATACAAAAATGTTTTAATAAAATTTGTCTTTAATTGCATTTAAAATGCAGGGAGCTAGTTCAAGGGGGTGCATGTGCACATGAGGTCTTAAGTTTGACTCCTGATGCTTTGTGCTCAGCACTGGGCCTCAGGAGTAAGTAGCAGTGTCTGAACATTGCCGCAATGCTCCTGCTCTCCCAGCACCATTAGGTTGTGAGCCCTATAAAGAACAAGTTGGAGTTTAAGTGTTTTATGTAGTTTCACTGTAGCTTTGTCCTTCTATTTAATTTTCATAGAATAACCTTCCCTTTTTGATTTATTCTCATTAACTATTACAAGGCTATTTTTCTCACTTTGCAATAGCATTTTGTTTATATTTAGACTACTAATGCATTGATTCTTTTGATTAAGCTTTTTTCCATTTAGGTTCTGAGATTTTAGTTCTTGATTAATACTATGGAATTTCGGTTTAGAAATATTCATTCTCAAAAAGGTTTAAATAGCTGCAAACAATAGTTTTTGACATTGTTAAGTACAGATTGCTAGTATAGATACAAAACTGAATAATTCTAGAATTTATTATTTTTTCTCATTTGGATACATGTGTTGCAGTTTAATGTAATGACTGCTTTCTTGATTTGAACACTGTAGGAAGTTGGAAAATTTCACATGATACTGCTATGGAAATGGCAGGCACAGTGTCTATAGGGGTGGACAGTTCTGGAGATGTGATGACTTTATGTCATCTGCTATGAAAACTGTAAACTCTACAATTATGGATTGAACCTCTATTATTTATCATACTGTTTGCACTACCTGCATGTGCTGTATGCACGCTCTCACTTAACCCTCTGATATATGAGTCATTGCCACATCTTTGTGTAGAGAATCAGAAAGTCAATAACACAAGCTAAGCATTTTTATTATCATGCAATTATTATGTAAACCTGAAATCTGAATTTAGTTCTTTTCATTTTAAACCTGTAGTTTCCCTGATATCATATGCTGAAACCATGTATGTTTTTAGTTATTGATTTTTAACCAAGTCAGGTTTGACTTTGAGAAAAAATTTTCATGCTTGTGACTTCTCCTTTTCATAAAAAAAATTAAAATACATTTATTTAAAATTTTGTTCTTAATGAAGGTTTGAGTGTGTTAGAACTAACACATTTTGTGTGTATATATAGATGTATTTACATTGTTATTCACAATGAACTATGGAAATAAATAATTTATACAGATTAGTGGACAAAATTTACATTAATATAGTAATCACATTGGTGAAGTACATTTTCCTCATGAGTGGTGTGTGTGTATGTATGTGTGTGTGTGTGTGTGAGCATGTGTGAGTTTCCTTTGACCTTATAAATAAATACACATGTCTTAGGAAAATCAAGTTATCCTATAATTTATTTCTCCTTTAGTAGCATAGTATTATATTGTATAATATAATTGTACTTAAAATGAATATAAATTAAATGCCAAGTAAAAATGAAGCCATTACCTCAAGCTTTGTGAATTTTTGCTTTGAAGAAACACTATTATATGTTAAATCAAGGTTAAAGAATTCATTATCTTGGAATGTTCTGACAATTGGTCTACTGACTTAGTGAAAGAATGTTTTCTATTAATGGGTGAACTTCTCAACCGTGTGATAAATAGTATACTTTACAAAGAAGTGAAATCATGAGATTTATTTCCTTTGCTGTGGGGAAATGAGGCAAGGTGCATATCGCAATCTTAACTAAAAAGTGGTCACCTTACCCATAAACCGCAGATTAAAATGGCTTCTGTCCAAGTCCTAAGCACATGAAAATATTTATTGAAACCTAATTTTCCTTGGATTCTTTTATAAATTAAATAAAAAGATCTCATGAAAGTTCGACTGACATAAACAGTACTGATATTTCTGGCAGAACTGCGGAACTACAGACCGTAATGTTGCCATTATAAATAGCTGTGTGCCTTTACCACATAGAACTGTGGTGAGTCAGGGCATGAGCTGAACTCAAACCTAGAAATGCGTCACGCTTTCTGTAAAGAACAAACGGGAGACCGATAAAACATCACTAAACACATGCTTTGTATATTTTCTTAGCATTGTGATAAATCAGAAGATGGCAATATTATTTAGTAGTATAACTTTTATGGTATTACATTTATTCTGAAATTGTTTAACTTGTATTAAAGCTTTCAGTGTTTTTAAGTTAATTAGCTTCTTATACCCAAATAGCCCTCATTTTAAATGTCCTTTAAATATTTAGTACATGTTTTTCTATTCTATAGGTTATTTAAATATATCTAACTAGCCATTAGTTCACATTATCTAATAATTAGAATTTATTTTCTGGATTACTTGTGAGGAAGGCGAGAATTTCTACTCTTAGCACTTTTAGTAAATTGTTCCCACTCCTCTCCTGTAATCAGAAATAGAGAAAAATGCAGTGTAGTAGAAAGATTATTAGTTACTTATTATAATTTAAATTGTATTATAATTGTCCATGATATGAGAGTAAAATGGCACATTTTAAACTCTAGATATCTCATTATTTCAAATAAAAATCAAAATGATCGCTACCAAGATGTCCTGGACTTTTACCAAATGTCCAGGGCAACGTTCCTTTCTTCACATCGACTGTGATCTGATCAGTTGACACAGTTATTGAAATTGTACTTAAAATGTGTTTCTGTGGCCTTATTTTGGGTACTGAAAAAACTGGTATGTATTTCAATTTGGATTTTGCTTGGGTAATCTCTCTCTCTTTCCTATTTTTTGTTAGGATAAAAAACTTCAACTCAACATCACTTAAAAGCATTTTTTAAAATAAAAACTATTTAAGAGCATGAAATATATTTTTTCAAATTCAGTGAAAGTTAGATTTGTAAGATGGCTTAGATGGGGGTTTCTCTGTTCATCAAATTTGATTTAGAAAGATTTTTTTAATCTAATAGTTTAAAGAGGGACAAAATCTAGTCTTAAGTTTTATCCTATCATGATATTCGATCAACTTCCCCAAATTTGTATAGCTTATAAAATATTTTCTCTTCACTAGGCATAAGAGAAAGATTATCATAATCTATGAGAATTAAATAAACCTTATGAAAAATAGTTTTTCTTTTACTTAGAAGAGCTTGCCTATGGCAATAACCAGTTAATTAAAATTTAATAAAATTCTAAGCTATTAACCAGGAACCTATTCTTTTATTTAAAGAAAAGACAACCTTAGTCAATATCATAATTTCATAGATAATTTTTATTGTGGCTTATGAGGAGTTCTTCACTCCCTTATAAGAAGGACACCTAGAAAAGGAGTGCTTTAATGCAGAACCCTTTATATTCAACCTTTATTCTTTAAAACTTTTAAAGAGCGATCATTACTGTTTAGGATTATCGTTATAATGAGAAATCACAGCATGCATCTTGAAAAATGGTTCCACTTCATCTTTTCTCATTCATCTCCTAGTGCAATTATAAATGCATGAGAGCAATATATGCTATTCAGGTCAAATTCTCTTTCAGGACGGATGCTCCTGTTATACAGTTTATCCATCTATTAAAATCCTGAAATGTCAAAAGCTGCTTTTTTTTTAAAGAACCGAATGTCAGTTTCTCTTTACTCAGAGCAATTTACTCAGCAGAAAAAAAAGGGACTTGACAGTTGCAGCACTGCGAGTCAAGATTTGGCTGATGAGTTGAAGAAATAGGAGTCAATATTCAGATACCTTTCCAGGTGCCCACAATATATGTTTCTAGGGAAATGCACAGGATAAAATGTAGTGCAGATTAGAAATATCTACTTATGTCAATCTGATTTCTAAATGTGTGGTTTTTTGAGAGCTGTTTCTTCATTGCAAACTTGTGTCAAACTCTTGCTTTGCTTACCATAGCCCAGTAAGTTGTTTCCATAAAACTGAAGAATATTTCAATTAAATACTGTTTACATATAAATATTTGAAACTATCACTGTCTTGTCATCTTCTTCATCATCTCGATATGACCTACTCAAGTTGTCACAGGTAACCATCATAAGTCTATAATTGTTACTGGTATCTCATATCTGCAAGACGATGAGACTGCCCTCACAAGGCCACCATTTTCGCTGCGGATGCTGAAACTGCCTCACGACCAGACAACAGAGCAAAGCTAGCTCGACCACGGCATTCCATCAAATCGTGAAGAAAAGTCAATAATTGTTACTGGTATTTGGCATATCAAATAAGACAAGGGTAGCTTTGCCAGGCTCTCCGTGTGGGTAGCATACTCTTTGTAGTCATCTCAAAATCCAGCATGTATTGATGAACCGCACAGCGAGGCCGCGCAGGCCGGGCTGTGATAGGCTGGTCTTCAGGGTGGAGTTCTGATGAGAGGGAAGTCCGGATGTGGAAAATGGAGGCCCTCATGGAGTCGGGGGTCATCTGACTTGTTGTGATGCTCTGGGCCGGATTAAAAAAAAGACTGCTGCAGGGTGCATCTCAATGAGCCGGGCTGTGATAGGCTGGTCTGCTGGGTGGAGTTCTGACAAGGGGGAAGTCCGGATGTGGAAAATGGAGGCCCTCATGTAGTGGGGGTCATCTGGCTTGCTGTGAGGCTCTGGGCTGGAATAAGAAAGACTAATAAAAAATCTAATTATGAATTAAACGCAACATAGTTTCAAATAACAAATAAAAATATTTATTATTTGAAACTATGATGCTTAATTCATAATTAGAGGTTTGCTCAATGGAAATTGAATAAGGTTGAAATCAAGTATATCATATATATCATATATACACATATATAAGTGTACACATATATTTATATCATATATATGTGTGTATGTAGATATACATATATGAATATCATATATGTGTGTGTAGAAAAGTTGTTAGTCAATAGTTTATACATGTTAAAGAATATGTAGGATGTATTCTTTATAAGTATTTCTTGTAATAGGTAAAGTTTATATATCATTGGCATTGCTTTAAAGACTGTAGAATACTTGTACTAATGAAATTGATTTTGACAATCATGTCACAGTATTTGCATATATTAAATCATGTGTTGTATCTGAAATGATTACAACATGACATTCTGATATATGAAAGATTTACTCCAAGGTTCTCATACTGGACTTGAAATCTAAACTGAATCTTCCTGTTAAATTACTATAAAAAAAATTTTCATGAGAAAATGGATTGAAAGACTGTTTCTCTTTTCCATTTCTAAAAAAAAATGGTTGGACCTGAGGAATGATTTGGTTGTTATCTACACTCCGTGTGGATTGATGTCTTTATATGTGCTCTCTCTTGTGCGATTTAGGTCTGTGTGTAAGGCTCAGAATGACTCGGTTGTTATCTACACTCCGTGTGGGTTGATGACTTTTATATGTGCTCTCCCTTGTGTGACTCAGACCTATGTGTAAGGCTCAACCTCTGCTTCTTTTTAGCATTTCTACTCTTGGAGTAATCTGTGCTCACTTTTGTAGAAAAGTGTTTTCGAGGCAGAGTGAAAATAAGAGAAGGAATGTTGTCAATTGATAGGCATGATATGTTGATGTCTTTGAAATTATAGACCTTTAAAATTCATATACACAAATGTTGCTGCAATAAAAGTAATTTTACATGGAAAGCAAATACCATGTAGCAGGTTATTTTGGTGGCTTGTTTTCCTCAGTGCACAGAGGACAGTGTGGGGTGGTATGAGGGTGGTATGAGCCTCATTATGCCTTTCATTTTATTCCTTGTTGGTCCTCTGTCAACCTGCCAGCCCTCTCTGTGGGATAGCTGCCCTTTGTAGAGTAATCTGCCAACATTCACGGTGGCTGCATTCACTGTCCCCATTCTGTTGTGGGACTCCATTCCAACTGGGGTTTGAATGCAAAGCTTCATGATATCTGGGTATAAACAGTGTGCCGAGCCACAAAGGGATCCTTTGTTTTTCGTCTTCTTATAATCTCCTTTGGAAAAAAAAAGCAACTAGCTTTAAAGAGGGGATTTTCTGGAAATAGGAAGGAAAATCAGCAGTCATTACTCTGTTCCTTATTTTCAATAATGCGGCATTTGTGGACGGGAGTGTTTCTGGCTAGTTCCATAGATAGAGTAGATTAGTCTAGCTTGAAATCTCTTTTCTACCTGTAGAAGTGGGGGTGAATTGGCCTTTGTTTACCTGCATATACCTTGCCTGGCAGGTGGCCCACTGATTATTCCTGGCATGTGCTTATGAAGTGCCTGTGTGATCCTTGTAAGCACCTACTTTGTCCGCAGCAGACCTGTTAGAATGCTTAACCCTGAGCTCCTGTCTCAAAGGAAGATGTCTCTGACCTCTTGTGCTTATCTCCTTAGTCTTTTATTTCTTTTGTTTATTATTTCTTGACTGTGAGATTTTTATTCTAAGAAAATGACAGATTTTTTCCATCTGCTTAAAATTGGCAATTCTATAAATTAAGCAGTCCCTGCTTCCCCAGTCCCGCCCAGCACATTAAAGGCTGGATTAAAGCAATTCAATTGGGATGTTATAGTGCTAAATAAAATAAAATGCCAAGTCTCCATTTTCGCCATTGCCTGCCTCTCTTAGAGGGAAATATTTTCGCAGTTTTGTGAAAATTCAGTATCAACCGGTACTTAAATGATCAGATTAAAGCTTTGAACTTTATTCGGTATACTTTACATGTATTTTCTCATTTAACTCATATGTCTGTGAAAGTAAGTGATTTCATTGAGAACTTTTTGCTGAAGATGTATATGTGTGGGGGGAACAGAGAGATAGTCCAAAGGGTAAATCACTTATCTTATATGGCATCTAACTGGGTTTTATTTTGAAACTGCATATGATTTCTGCCACTGCATATGGTCTCTGAAGAGTGGCAGGAGTG
Source organism: Cryptotis parvus (assembly GCA_021461705.1). Taxonomy (NCBI): domain Eukaryota; kingdom Metazoa; phylum Chordata; class Mammalia; order Eulipotyphla; family Soricidae; genus Cryptotis; species Cryptotis parvus. The sequence continues at coordinate 86,855 of JAJIBD010005411.1, forward strand.
AACCCTGAGCCCAGAGCCAAGAGTTAGACCTAAGGACAGATAGGTATAGGCCCAGCTTCCAAATATGAAACCCCCACCAAAAAACAAAGATTCACATGTCTCCTCATATTTATTATACCATGATTCTTGGGAAAGATATTGACTCCATAAGTTCTTATATTTATTTTTGTCTATTTATTCACATGTATTACAGACACAAAAATAAATACAAGAACTAATGGAGTTAATATCTTTATATATGCATATATATGTAATTATATATATGTGTATATATACATATATAACATATAGGTATGCACTATATACATCTATCTTTGACACTCTAAAATATTCGCCAATAGTTTGATAAATACTGTAATTTAATGGGAAAATCCTGACTTGGTCTCTCATATTAAAATTGGGGGTGGGGCAGAGCTCACCTGGCAGTGCTCAGAGCTTATTCCTGACTCTGCAGTCAAGTATCACTCCTGATGTGGGGCCATATTGGGTGAAGGGGATCAACTCTGGATCAGTCATGTTCAAGGCAAATACCGTATTGGCTGTACTCTCTCTTCTGCCCCTCTAATACTGACCTCAAGTTAATCCTAAATTAGTGTTGAATATTTGATTTCCATGAAAATCCAGAATGAAGGGAACTTGCGTTTCTGTTATTCATATGTGCTTTACTCAAAATTTGGTGTGCATGTGAAATACTATTTGTGTTTATAGAGAAAAGAGGTGGTTTAAGAGAAATTATAGTACATATATTTGTTAATTAAGCATTTTTACTTTTATACAGAAAAAGAATTATTATTGAAGTAAATTCTTTGCGTGGTGCCTAAAATAACATTAGTGTGTTTTTACAATTGAGACTTCATTCATAAACTAAGATCATTCTGCATTCTAAATTTGATCATTAGAGGACATGCTTTAGATTTTGTATATGTGTATTTAAATGTTATGTAGATAGCCACAATACTTTCAATGAACAATATTATATAAGTTACACTAAACAGTTTTATGTGTCTAGCTTTGATATTAGGGATCTTTGTAAGGTCTTTTGGAGGATCAGGAACGGGGAATGAACCAAGGTAACTCCATGCAAGACAAGTGTCTTAATATCTTTACTTTCTCTTATGACCTGTCAAAGTGAATATTTTATACAAATAAACATTATTAGAGTCTTTTGATACATTTTAGTTAAACAGTGTAGCAGTGCATCAGTGTATATATTTCATTGGTTTGATCTTGCCAAGTAACACGGTTTGCATGTTTTTCACTTGACTCTTGGTTTTTCCATATTTTACATATGCACAGAAATTCCTAACCCATGCCGCTCGATAGCTGCACTGGAGATTACCAATGGCAACATGGGAGTCATTGATAAATTCTCCTCCGGGCCCCCAAAAAGTTGTAATTCTTTCCCATTCGATTGACTGGAGCAGAAATTGAGAAAATTGGCTGACTCTTTCATATTTGCTTAATATGCTCACATTATCAGTGTTTCTAATTAGTAGCTCTAAGAATAATTACAACCCATCATTTTATTTTGAGGCTTATTGATGAAGTCATATATGAAAAACCTTTAGGTTCATGCTTCAAAATGCCAACTTCCATGGACATTTAATGTAAGATTTGTGAAAAATTTGTTAACAGGGATAACAACTAACAAGTGTGCACTTACACTTGTTAGCTTTTATCCTGTTATTTTTAAGCTTAGATGTTTGTTAAATAGCATTTAATAAGTAGATTTTTTGCATAAAGAGATATTTGGTCTTTCTCAGACCCTCTCACCAACTGTCATTTATAGGATTGTACTAGTAATAGTAGCAGCAGTATCAATGATAGTAGCAGTAGTGGAAATATTTTTTTAAAAATTTTTATTATACCCGGTGATACATACAGTTTCAAAGATGTTCATGATTGGGTTTCAGTCATACAGTGTTCCAGCATCCACCCCTTAGTGGAAATATTAAATGAGCTTGACTTAGGTTTGTTTACTTGAGCTGATTTTAGAAACTATGTCTTCTGTCCTCTCTATGGTTTCAAGTATTAAATTCTGAAAGATTCCATATTTTTGAAAATATCACAAATATAAATTTATGCTAATTTTAAAATAATATTTGCTCCAGTATATTGTAAATAAATTTTATATAAATTCTATACATTTATAAATTATACACACAATATGTATAATTATATATAAATTTATATATGTATGATTTATATATAAATTCATAACCCCCATGCATTTATAGGTTTTATATATAAATATTCATTCATATATGAATTTATATTAATTGTATATAATTAATATAAATTTTAGATTTTTATGAATTTTAAATCATATATATTATGATATATAAATTTTAAATAAAAAAAACTCCAGTATAGCCGATGTTTACCCAGTCTTATAACTAAAACTGTCTTGTACTTTTCATATTAATAGATGTTGAGAAATGAAGGTTGTGACATGGTTTTGCATGATAATAAAACCTAGAACAACCATCTGAGATTTATTGGCCTTTGGATTTGTGAAACACAGGTGTTTTGGAGCACATTTGCAGTTGACTTAGTCTCAGAGAAGACAGGTTTGCAGTAAGTAATCCGCTAGTAGAAGTTGTCAGATTTGTTAACATAAGGGAGAAGCAGCATTATTGGAATCTCCTTTAAGGATAATTCCTTTGCAAGCAACTGTGGCTTATGGAAAGAGGAGTCTGTAAGGTTGAATATGACATGTGATGGTACTTGTTTTGCATTTTATAAAGTTCTTATAAGGGTACAGAGCTTTATTTTGGCAGCTGTGATGTGAATAGGCTTGCATTGTTAGCAGGGCATACATCAGACTCACTGTTTCTGAGATGTAAAGCAAATTAGACTTTCTGTTCTTGAGACTAATTCTGCTCTGTTCTCAACTGAAGTGCCTGCTCCCTCTCAGGAGGTGCCCAACTTGCTCTGTTCATCCTTACGTGAAAATTTCAACTCAGAATAGTACCTTTATCCTGACCCATTTTTTTAACTTCCTCTTTCTCTACATATCTTTCTGCTTCTTTCTAATATAGCAATTGTTTCTTAAGGGTCATTGTTACCTTAAGAGGGCAGAGACTGCTTATCCTAATTGTGAATTAGTTCTTTAAAATGATATGGAAAATGTTTCAGTTGTATTCTCTTTAAGGCAGACATGTATAATCTCACTGGCTGAGAGTTAACACTTTGGAATTTTCCCTTTGAATGGAATGTAAAACATACCTGCCCTTCTCTCTAAAGCTATCTATCTTGCTCAGGAATGTGTACTAACTCATCTAGAGGTTCTGCTCAATTTTCAACATTTAAATTCATTTAAAAAAAACAGAGCCAAAGATTTTCTTTAGGCTCATATGCTGGATTTTAGTTTTATTCTCTTTGAAGGTGTTTGTAGCATATTGGCAGATATTTAGGTATAGGAACCTTGGAAACTAAATGGAAGATTAATTTAGTATCGTTTTTTCCATAAGTTTTCTTTGTATGCACTATTTAAGATGTATCTGGCAAAAAAAAAAGTTGAACATTCCAAATTGTATGCATGCTTTTTCTTATGATTGGTGTAAGGGATTGTGTGTGTTTTTGTTTGGTTTATTTGCAAAGAAACTTAATGAATTGCATCATCTATAGATATCAGCATAGTTTTAGAAAAATAGCTATAGTTTTAATTTAAAAAATGATCACAATGGAGATATTTATTAACCTGGAATAATTTTAAATATTTTATCTCACAAATTTTTATTTAATCATCTTATTGCAGAAGTAACTTATGAATTCTTAAAAATCAAATGACAGAGAAGTATCAAGTAAAAAAGAATATATTTAACCTTTCTTATTAGTGTTAATTTTATGTGTGTTTTTCCAGACTTTCCTCTGTATATTTAATAGTGTATTTATATATGCATTCATATAGGACAGTGCATATATGCATAATATATATTTACATATATAATCTATAAAATTTTATTTAAATGTTGAAATAATAAATCTAATGTATATTTTTGGGTGGGAGAGAGGAGAGAGAGAGAATATTCTGGTAAGTGGTTGTCTTGCATGCTGATGGCACCACAACCCAGCACTATTATCATTTTAGCACAGTGATGGGTCACTTTTGAGGACAAAGCAGGGATACACCAAGAGCACTGCTGGCTACTACACAAATGTTCATTTCCCTACGCCCCAAAGTCCGCTTTGCAGTCTGTATAGTTTCTTGTACTTAAAGTGTTCTTTCATTCATTATGTTTTCATTCATAACAGAATGGAGAATCATTCATAACAGATTTTGAGAGATAAAAGATTAAAATAATATTATTCATTCTATTTTGAGGTAATCCTTTGTATATAAAATTTGCAATTTAATCATTCAATCCTTCATTCTTGAACTTTTAAAGTGTTTGCTATCTTTTTGGACTTTGAATTTAGCTATAATCTATTTTGGACATACTAATTGCTACAATGTTAAAAATATTTTGAGTCCATAGAAGTAACTATAGGGAATATGAAGAAATATATAATATTCTTGTTTCATGCTGCTAAAAGCAATAGGCAAATGTGGAACCCCTTTCTTAGACATGATTATTTAAAATCTGAATCTTGATATTATACTTTTAAATTAATAAATTGTATTTTCTGTAAATATTTTTAAATGGGGGGAATATTTACAAAAATACAAATGTATTCTGGTGAGTCAATTCAGGCGTTAAAGTGCTTACATGCACATGGCTGACCCTTATCTGATTCCCGGCACCACATATGGTCTCCTGAGCACTGTCAGTAGTGACTTCTTTTTTTTAAATTAATTTTTTTTTTAATTTTGACAATTACAAAATTGTTCATGTTTGGGTTTAAAGCCATACAGTGTTCCAACACCCATCCCTCCACCAGTGCCCTTAGAACAGAATCAAAAAGTAAGCCCTAAAACTTTTGAATGTTGCTTAACAACCCTCTGCAAATCAAGTAAAATGAAAAGAAACCTTGTTAGGTCTTGCTGTCTAGATTCATGTGCTTTTATTATTTGATAAGTTTGCTCCAGTTCTTATTTTCCTATGCACAAATCTTATTCATTTTATAATTCTAAATTTAATATTTTGGTTTTAACTTTGGCATTTAACATACTTTTAAAATTATTATTATTATTATTATTATTATTATTATTTTACTTTTTTGGCCAGAGCCAGCAATGCTCAGGAGCAATTCCTGGCTCTGAACTCAGGAATTATTCCCTGTGGTGCTTGGGGACCATATGGGATGCCGGGGATTGAACCCAGGTTGGTCATATGCAAGGCAAACACCCACCCCACTGGACTATCGCTTTGGTCCTTTAACATAAATTTTTATGCTTCCACAGTTAGAGGCAATAAAATCTAATTGCTACCTATAGTTTATTGTATAGCACTAATCATGATGCTTTAACTCTATTTCTTTACTTCATTATGAACTTAAGATTAATGTCTTAGATGCTTATGACATTATAATAATATACCTTTTTAGCAAAGATTTCTATATTCCATATCAGTTCTTTGAGGATATTCAGGGCACATTAAAATTCATAACCGTTTTGGGATATAGGAGTAAGCCTGTAATGTGACATTCTTTTGCAATGTTATTTCCCACGAAGATCACACCCATTATAATCCCTTTTCTAGAATTTAGTTTACTGACTTCAGCATCTCCTTCCTGCTGTGTATGATTTTTGAGCAATATAAGCAATTTCTTTTCTTTAAGAACTCAAGTAATGTTTCTAGTTTTTAATGGATACTTCTTTATAGTTTTGACTGAAAATAGCTATGTTTGCTAAACTCTGGAGCTAAACTCAGTTTTCTAAAATGATCAGATAGCTTGTATCAATTTATTATATAGTTTTGCAGGCATTGATTATATGGGAGGGTTGTGATGACTGAGAGACAGTTCAATTGTATAAATATTTAATAGTGTAATGAAAATCTTAGGGTCTAACGTTTGCAACCAAATACAGGAACGTATACAGAAAAATCACTTGTTTCACTTTATATGTTTCTGGGTGATCACTTAGGAAAACATACCTACATTTCTCTATCATTTACTTTAAAAATGTAGGACTAATTTCATAGAATTACTGCATTCATTTGTGGGATATAAAATAAAAAATAGTATGATACTAATTTCCAAGACCAGGGAAAACATGGATCAGGGATCTAGAGTGGGTGTCATCTACCACAACAGTGTTGAAGTCAAAAGTTACGTAAGACAGAGAAGTGAACAGTGTGCTAATAATTGTTGGAAATGGTAATATCAGCCTAGAACTGAGTACTGAATGTAGGCAAATTGATATACATGATAACCCCTAAATGTATGTATTGCAGCCACAATGTGTAAGAGATGGGGAGGAGAGAGAGAAAGAGAGACGAGCAAAGTGGAGAGGGGGATAAGGGGACATTGGTGGTGGGAAATGTGCACTGTTGGAGGCATGGGTGCTGGTACACTGTATGACTGAAAGCTAATCATGATTGTTTAGTAGTTGTTTATCTTACGGTATAATAAAATTTTAAAAAAGGAAAAGTTAGGATTGGGGAAATTTGTATCTTCTTTTGTGCTTTAGTATCTTTTTTTTTTGTTTTTGGTTTTTTTTTTTCTCTCAGACTCTTGTCACATAGTTTTCCAGTTCTTCTCTTCTCTGTGATAACTTCACATTTCATATGTTTTTCATTCAGAGACATGCCAGAACCAGTCTTAGAGTTTTTCTCTTGTCCGCCCCTAACCTTGTTTTCAGTTACTTCAGAAAACCATGATGTAATCAACTTAAATTTGAAGCCTTACCATCTGTTTTGACTTCAGTAACTGCCACAATTAAGCTTAATCTCAAGACCAGCCGATATACAAGCTTTGAAAATAGTGATAACAAAGTCAGAAGGCCTATCTCTTACCGTGTACAGTTTCATTCCTCTTTGCAGGGGTGAGGAACACACTGGCACTGCTCAGTGGTTGCAACCAGACTCTGCTCAGAGATCACGTCTGTGTGTTCCTCAGGGGCCCATGTGTGCTGCCATGGATTGAGCTGTGGTTAGCTATGTGCCAGGCAAATGCCTTATCCACCATACTATTGTTCTGGCTTCTGTATAGTTTCTTTTTACTTTAAACTTCCTTTCAGAGGAAGTTCTCAATTTTATGAGATCTACAAGATCAGAAGAGTGATTCATTCAGTTTTATGGAAATCATTTGTATATACATTTCACAATTTGATCATTCAGTCCTTCATTCTCGAACTTTTATTTGAAATCATTTTGTAATTTGAATATAGCTATAAATCACAGCCTGGCTTGCGTGCGGGAAGCAGCCGCATGGTTCATCAATAAATGCTCGAGTTTTGAGGTGACTACAGTAGTATGCCACCGCACGGCAGAGCCTGGCAAGCTATCCATGTCATATTTGACATGCCAAATACCAGTAACAATTAAAGACCTCATGACATGATGGAATGGTTGAGACTCTATGTTCCTGAAGTGGGCAGATGCCCTGCGGCTATCTCGCATGTGACAGGACCCTATTGAGATGTTACTGGTGCCCGCTTGAGCTAACCGATGATCTACTGGAAAGCAGCTATGTAGTGAGTGATATTGTGTACATAATTGGTACAATGTTGCAAATATTTTGAGACTACAAAAGGTATTATAGGGAATTACTTATCACTTATTAGTTATCTTCCGTTGTTCATCGGTTTGCTTGAGTGGCGCCCAGTAACATCTCCATTCATCCCTGTCACATGCTAGTATAGTCCAAGGGGTCTGCTCACTCAGAAACAAGAAGAGCCTCAAACCATTTATTCAGGTCATGGGAGTGGGAGGTCTATTACTGCTACCGTTTTGGGCATATCAGATATGACACAGGTAGCTTGCCAGGCTCTGCCATGCGGGACTCTCAGTTTACTATAAATACTATAAAAGAAGAAATATAATATGACTTACTGAAGAAATATATAATATTCTTGTCATACATTGCTAAAGCCCTAGGAAAAATGGAAGCCTCATTTGCCTTGCGAAATACATATAGGACTAGGAGATTTGTTTTATATTTTCTTTTACATTTATTTGTTTTACAGTATTGTTTTGCATTTGCTTTCTTCCTTATCTGTGTTAGATTCTATTGTCATTCTTTTTGTTATTGTCCTGTCTTACAAGAACTTTCCAAACTTTGTTCCTCCATGCCTAACAAAACCTCATGATATTCACTGTGTGTGTGTTAAAATTAATGTGTTGAAGTGGTCTACTGAGACAGGACAAATGAAAAAGTGCTGGATCATAGAGAAAAGGCCCTAGAGGAAGGAATTATCATTATGCATCATGAGGACGGGGCCATGATGTGCCAGATAATGTACATGATTGATAACCTGGAGATAGGAATACCCAAAGATAGCAATCTATACATCCTGCCTTGTTTTTAAAGACTGTCTGCTTTAAACTCAGTGAAGAGTGCTCATTCTCCCCTTTGTTAAAAACAATTGAAAAATAATTTCTATTTCTGGGATTCCCTATCATGTAAATCCCTTCTGAAGTGTGGGAACTTTCCTTCCTTTTCTCCTTTCTCTTAATAAAACCTTTTCTGAATTTGGCTGTTTGATCTTCTATCCATTTCTTTCTTCTTTAAATGCTTAAAGCCAAGAAATCAAGAGCTGTACTCATAGGAACAGAAGGGCCCTGACCCAGTTGGCTGTAGTTTTTGCTCTTGAATTGACTATCAGTATTACTCTGTTCACTTCAGTAATCTAAACGTCATAAAGTGTAGTGTTTGTGCTAGCTAATCACTTTCCAAAGTAGAAAAAATTTTAGAACACTGACGGAAATAAGAATTCCAGTCAATTGAGTTTGACAAACACAGCATATTTTACCTCTTACAGTTTCACAGTACGTAATCAAATATTAAATGCTCTGGAATTCCTATAGGGAAAATGATTTAAAATAGTTCATTCAAGAATTTTCCAACTTATTTGAATACTAGGATTGGTACTTCTGAGTATTATAATGAGAACATAAGTTCTATTGAAGACATCCTGGGAAATGCTATGTAACAAAAATTTTGCCAAACATTTTGTTCCTCAGTTTCATATTTCTTTAATTTACTTTATGTGCTGGTTCAGTCACTAAGTCTATCTAAAATAAATATACCTCAATGTCTCCATAATTCAGTTAGATGGATTTATTCCACATTTCACCGACAAATACGCCATTGACTGTGGTCCTTCTTCATGCTGTGTTCTTTGAGATCAGCAGTATATATTTCTTGTGAGAGAGAGAAATGATTTCTATGAATTATTAAGTCAAATAGCCAAGTAATCCTTAGCTCATAGTCATCCAAAGCAAGAGGTGAAGCTTTCTTTAAGATCCCCCTTCAAAGTCACTGAAAGAATAAGTTGATGCAATTTTTTGTGGGGAAAAATCGTATATACATATATAAATAAAATATCAAGCACATGCTTTTGCATAATTTAGTGTTTCTGACAGGTTGCTTGGGTAACTTTCAGTTAAACAGATGCACACAAGTACAGGATTTTAAAGTTCAGAGGAAATGCAAACTTGATTAACAAAAGTCACCATCAGAGACTAATTGTAATTCTGCAGCTTATGAATCCTTGAATAATGTCCCCTAAAAGGTCAGCCAAAGTCCTGCTTCTGCTGACTGTTTCCTTGAAGAGAATTTTCAAACTTAGTTATTTCATGGCATCATAAAAGTCAAGAGAACTTAAAGACTTTTTCATTTATATTACTTTCTTACAGAAGTTAGAGTAACACAAAATTTGTGAGAATAATATATCATCCATTTTTTTGGCATTAAGCAATAAATATATTTAGCACTTAATCAAGTTTAATAAGTATAGTACATATGAATCAAGTTTCTATGAATTACATGTATTCTTTTGTTCTTTTCTTGTTTGTCCTATGGTTAATTTTTAAAGTACATTTATAAATTTGACCTTCTTTAATATAGTAAGTTAGTATAATAGTGAAGATTCATGCCTGTGTTATTAGTTATGCATTTTGAAATAATTATGTTGGTTTTATTAGAGATATAGGATATAATTTCCCAAGAGCATAGCAGAAATAATGAATTAGCACTTAAACATTTTTTCCAGCTCTAATGATTAAATGATTGCTTCAATAGTGTAATTTTTCAACTCTACATAATTAATGACTGTGAATAAGCAATTAAATTATGTTTAATTTTGATAACTGTTATGATTAAATAATTACATATTTTGTTATTTAAAAAATTAATTGTTTTATTCCCTGTGAAGTTGATTGATATTTTTACTTCATTGCTTTTTTTTATAGGTAATGTTTTTTTAGAGTCAAATAAAACTTCTATATTTTTGGAATGGCAGAAAGTATGCATAAGATGAAAAAATTTGCTTCAGTTTCAAGAACTCCAATTTTTATATCATTTATTGAATAAATACTCCTGTGGATGTCACTATTATTGATACTTTCTGAAAACGAAAATTTTATATTGCTGACTCTGCATCCCTCTCTCTCTCTCTCTCTCTCTCTCTCTCTCTCTCTCTCTCGTTGTTTGGGTCCTGAGTTCATCAAATTGAAGAGAGCCATTGAATTACAACATGTGCTGATATTAGACTTCCAGGTTGAGATTTAGAAATTTAAGGGAATGATTTTATAAAACTAAAAAGGGTTTGTCAGACTTCCTTACTGTTTATTATTAAGTAGTATGAAGTTTTACATTTTACATGAGTAAAATAAATGTTGAAGCTTTACAGTTTACTCCAAGTCAGAATCAGATATGATCAAAGTCATTGTTTGATCGACTGATCCTTCTTCTTTAGCTGATAATGTGTGCCTCTTACATATATAGGTAATGGACATTATTTGTTAGTGACACTTAAATGTTTACCAATACTTCACTATTTGTAAGTACCAATAGGGAATAGGTTAGCATAGGTTAGCTAGTGAATTTAGCTAGTGAATTCTCTTCTGATGAAGTATTTTTATAAAGGCAAATATGCTGATTTGATACTGTCTTCTCTTCATATAAAATCACCTGAAGGGGTCACTTAACAATTTTAGTACTGCTTTATAAATTTTAATAACAGCAAATATTAGTGAAATAACATAAATCCCACATTATCAAAAATAGAAGTCAAATCAAACATACCTTGTATGGAGAGAAATCTTATCCCCTTAGGTACGTGTGGATGCTTGAATCATAATCATTCTAATATGACAGCTTTTATTTTGCATCTGTAACTCATATAATTTAAAATTGCAGGAAAGCACTTTAAAATATGTTTCAATATATTTGGTCTCCTTTGAATTTAATTGAATTTATATTTTAGTCAGAGATGCCCAGCATAACACATAGGTAGGGCATCTGCATTGCAGGCATTAGGGTTTGTACTATGAATCTCCTATCATTCTGCATTCCCATGCAATCCCGTCTCATTCTATGCTTGGAATCGTTAGTGTGCAGTCTCCAGCTCATGGAGCCAAGTATGTGTGAGGCCCACAGTTAGAATGCATGATCCCTTCTGAGCACTACAGCTACTGGTGTGACCACCTCTACAGGTGTCAGCACCAGGGAGCAATGCAACAGGAGCACATAAGTGCCATAACAAGTGTATAAGTGTTACAACCAGGGTGTTTCAAGAGCAAGCAGTGAAATAGAACATATGGCTCCTGTCCATCATAGCAATAGCAACAATAAAAGGGAAGGGGGAAAAGTGTAAGAAAAAAAGCTTCAAAGCTACACATTAGCGTTTTTTAATATTCATCCTAGAATATTTCAATGAGATTATGTAATAAACATTCTTTATTACTGCAAAACAGTTGTAAGAAAAATGTAGTACTCATTCAAGTGAATGTCCTAGTATCACTGCCAGAATAAATGAGCATTCTTAAAATACACGAACAAGGCTTATATTCTTAGAATGTGTAAGCATAATTTTTAAATTAAACTTTTACAAGACAGAATTAAGGCTGTTTAATGGGTGAAAATAAATTTTTGTAACACAGAAAGCATTTATTTGCGAAAAGCACTAGTCAAAGGTGAGAAATATGATTGGATATAATAATAAATTTTAAACTAGTAAATTATGTGTGCCATTTTTATACATTGTTTCATAAACTGGAACTTCTAGCAGTCTGAGTAATCTGTTTTAATATTAGGTAGTTAATTTCAAGTTCCTTTTGTTCTCCATTGTAAAATGTAGCCAATCTGTCTTAAGGAATGTGCAAATCTGTAATAGATGGCAGAAGAATAATACAAATGTATGCAAAATGATTTGGATGTATAATGTTAAAGCTGTTATTTTGACTAAAGTTTGATACAATTCCAGAGGAAAATAGAGAATTAATGGTGCTAGGAATGGGAGGACATTATATAAGTTATTTATCTCTAAATATTATGAAATAATTAAACACAATTTAAAAAACAGGTTTCTATTTTGATATTGAGAGATGTGTTCTACCCACATGTGGATTCCTTTTGTTCACAGTTTTAAACATTGAAAAAAATTTTCTGAGTAGCAATATTCATAGATATTTTTATATATTTCCTTTCCATTGCCATGTATATATTTTTACTTCCAAAGCAATCAAACTATTGCATAGGTAATGATATGCAAACCAGCTCATGAATTAATGTCATAAATTACACACAAAAGATGTTTTAATTATGAAATAATTAAGTCTTCCTATGAGCAAGGGTAGAAAATAGAACAACAGTAAACCATGGTTATTTTTCCCCCCCAAATTCTATTACACCACTTTAGACATACAATTGAAAGATGCTCTTGTAGAGTTTTGGTTCTACAGTGTTCCAACACCCATCCCTCCATCCAAACCCATCTCCCATCACCAATGTCCCCACCTCCCTCCCCCTCCCACACCTCAACTAATGGCGGGTTCTGTATGTTATTTCTCTCCTCTCTATCTCTCCCTCCCTCCAAACTTTCCTGCACATCTTGGAATGCAGTACATTAAAGGACATTACTGTTTCCACTATTTTAATGGACCGTGCGGCCACAAGTGGCTGTGCAACCTGGGCTCAAACTGATTTTGCTCTGTTAGTCTGGTCATGAGGTAGTTTCCCAGCGTCCGGAGAGCAAAGGTGGTGGCTAGTGTGGTGGGCGAGTCTCATCCGGCTGCTTCCGGGACCCCCCCAGAGGTGATGGGCCCACTCCCAAAACCCATCTGTCCTCCTGGGGACCCCATAAACCATGGTTATTTTTGCAATAAATCTCTTCTTCCACCAAAATGCTGTGCTGGACTGTAAGCGATAGCACAGCGCGTAGGGTGTTTGTCTCTCATGGGGCCAACCCTGCTTTGACCCTCGGCATCCCATATGGTCTCCAGATCACCACAAAGAGTAATTCCTGAGTGCAGATCCAGGAGTAACCCCTGAGCATTGCTGGATGTGACCCAAAAATCCGGCAAAAAAAAAGCAAAAAAAAATTGCTGTGCAACACAGTGATTTACATTCTTCATATATGTGGGTTTTTTTTCAATATTTTATTATACCACCATTAGATACACAATCAAAAGATGTTCAGGTTTGAGTTTTGGTTCTACAGTGTTCCAGCACCCATCCCTCCACCCGTGCCCATTTCCCACCACCCATGTCCCCACTTCCCTCCCTTCCCCCACCTCTCTCTCTCTCTCTCTCTCTCTCTCTCTCTCTCTCTCTCTCTTCCTCCCTCTCTCCTAGTTTCCCTTTGTTACACATTGTGGATTCTAATACATAAAGTTAGAGGTTACGTTACCATGTGTATCTTTTGCCAACATTCAATGCTCAGATCTCGGATGGCATCATCATTTACAATGATTATCAGCGCACTGTTTCCTTCTCTGTCTTACCTAACCTCTGACTCCCACATGTTTGTGGTATACCAGGTCTTGAGATATAGGGCAGGCACCCGCACACTGTGCGGATTGGGCTGTATCCAGCTGTGGAGTCCAAACCAGAGGATAATTGTGGTTGTGTAGCAGGCATAAATGTGTGTTTGTGTGTGAATTTATTATTAGTTTTAGGACAATATCTCATAGTGCTCAGGACTTATTCCTAACCGCACTGAGGGATCACTCTTCGTAGGACTCAGGTGACCATATGGATGCAAGGGATTGGACTTACGTTGGGTCATTAATGTGTTAGGCTATTACCCAACCTGCTGAGTTATTTCCTCACTCCCTACTTTCTCTCTTCTTTCTTTATTTCCCTCCCTCCTTCCCCTTCCTTTCTCCCCTTCCTTCCTTTCCTTCCTTCCTTCCTTCCTTCCTTCCTTCCTTCCTTCCTTCCTTCCTTCCTTCCTTCCTTCCTTCCTTCCTTCCTTCCTTCCTTCCTTCCTTCCTTCCTTCCTTCCTTCCTTCCTTCCTTCCTTCCTTCCTTCCTTCTTCCTGCCTTTTATTCTCCCCTCCACCCCTCCAGCTTTTGTTTCCTACCTAGATTTGGTCAATAGCCATGGGGGTTGCCAGGAACCTAACTGGGGTTGGCCATGAGCAAGGCAAGCACCATACACCACGGCTCTATCTCTGTGTTCCCACATTATTTATATTTAAGACTCCTATTCTATTAAGTGTTGGATCCAGTTCTAAGTTTTAGCCAGGTTTAGACTTGATACCACACAGACAGCTTATAATGACCTACTTTTACCAATTGTTAAATGGCAGAATATTTTACCTGGTTTATAGGATATAGTGAATGAAGAGCAAGACCAATAATGTTTAACAAATACATGTATCTTTATAAAATAAGCATTATCAAATTATTTACCAGTGCAATATGGATTTCATTGAACTTTGTTATATGAATTAATATAGCTTATAAAATTGTGCCTTGCTCCCGTAATCAGTATTTATTAAAAAGAATATTGAATGGATATTGAATATTCCATCTACTTGTTTTATCTTATGCATTAAAAGTATAACCATGCATAACTGCTTGGTTTTATTTAGAAATATTCATAAGTTCTCCTTAATAATAATGTCAATAGACTCTCATATTTAATTATTGTAAAAATATATGCTTTACACAATATATATTGAGAACTACATGTGAACATTGTGTTGTAGGCAGTTGTTTCATAAAGGAAAGTGAGACAGCATGAAAAAGCTGAAGTGTGATTTTGATGGCATTTAACAAAACTATTTTGAGGCCCCGCCTTATATCCAGAAAGTGTAACCCCCTCCCTAGGTGTAAGATAATCAGTTTATACAATAGCATTGCCCATTCTGGATTTGGTATTCTGTCATACATTGAGAGTGTGTTTTTTATGTATCCAAATATATTCTGTAACAATAAATTTTAATGCCCTCATATATTCTTTGCCCATTAATTTTCTGGTGTAGTATTTTCTCAGTATAGAAATTCATAATTACTGTTCCATCAGTAATAAAAGATAAGAACAGTAATATGTATTTTGATACTTCTAGTAACTATTTTAGTCTGTACAAAAAACACAATGTTTATATTAAGAATTGAGAATATTCTTGAAAAGCTTACTCTGGATAACTGAATGTTGAAAGTAGGTAAAAGGATATAAATGATGGCTTTTGCATATCTCAATTGCTCAGGAATTACTCCTGGCGGCCCGGGGACCATATGGGATGCAGGGGGATTGAACCCAGGCCAGCATAGGCCTGCAGCCTGCAAGGCAAAGCCCTACCTGCTGGGCTATCGCTCCAGCCCCTATTTTATCATTTTTACAAAAGAAAAACCCTCCCCCAAGTGCTTGCTATTGTTGATTGTTTGCTTTTGGGCAACACCCAGCAGAGCTCAGGGACTGCTCTTCGCTTTGTATTCAGGAGTAACCCTTGGCAGTATTCAAGGGCACTAATGTGGTGCAAGGGCTTCAAACTCGCTTGGCTCCATGAAAGGCAACTTTTTGCCTACTACACTATTGTAAAGTGTTAGCAAGGTCATGCTGATAAATCAAATTTCTATTTGCTTACTATACTATTCTATCAGGGCAAGTGATAGCACATGCCCTAAGAAAGAAATGAAAACTTCATATAAACTCTTTGTAGAAAAATATTTTGACTTCAATGTGATGATACAGGTCAACAAAGAAGCAGGAGTTGTGGGACTGGAAGGAGAGTGTTTTTGGTAGGGCGCTTGGTTCCATTCCTAGTCCCATTAGCGCAAGCAAATAATTCCTGAGTGAAGAATTCGGAGTAATTGCTTAGCATCACCAGTTCCCGGCAACAACTTAAAAAAAAAAAAGATGGAAGTGCTGTACTTTTTATTTTTTTATTTTTTTATTTTTTGGTACATTTTAAAAATAGAAATTAGTTGCTGTGGTATAGTAATAAATTTGAAGAGATTTGCATGCAGCCTACCCAGGCCAATTAAGGATTACATCATTGTACAAACAGGTGCTCTTTTGGGTCTAATATCATTACAAAAATATTTAAATAGTAATATAGATGTTGATTAAACTGTTTTGAAAAAGGCAATATATAATATAATTAATTAGATGGGGATGGTATGGAACACTTGATCACTTGAATCCCGTTATTCATCAGTTTGCTCGAGCGGGCACCAGTAACATTTCCATTGGACCCTATCACGTGCCAATGTAGCCCAATGACATCTGGTTGATTCAGGAATATGAAGAGCCTCAAACCGTTCCTTCAGGGTCTTAACAAGGAAGTCTGACCATCTTGTAGGTGGGCGGCCACGTGATCTTTTGACATCCCGTGGGATCCAGTCGGTAATGGCTCTAGTCCAGCGGTTGTCTCCAAATCGCATTACATGTCCAGCCCATCTGATTTTCGATGCCTTGGCAAACAAGACAGCGTCCCTGATTCTGGAATAGCGGTGGAGGTCAGAACTCCGGATTCCTTCACTCACTTGAGTGAGATGTGATATTCCAAGCATAGCTCTTTCAATTCCTCTCTGGGAGACCGAATAGCATTCTCATCCTGCTTTTGTAGGGCCCAGGTCTCTGAGGCGTATGTTAATGCAGGGAGAATGGTGGAGTTGAAGAGATGTGCCGGAGCCAGAGGTTCTTTGTCCTTTTAGCTATTTCTTCGATGCCTTTGAAGGCATTCCATGATTATTAAATCAATGTGGATATAGATTAGTAGTTAATTAAATATTAATATTTTTAAATAAAATTATAAGTGTTTGAAGTGTAATGCAAGTGAATTTTTTAATTTTTTTTTACTTTTTTTTTCCTTTTTGGGTCACTCCCGTCGATGCTCTGGGTTACTCCTGGCTCTTCGCTCAGAAATTACTCCTGGCGGTGCTGGAGGAACATATGGGGTACCGGGGATCAAACCCTGGTTGGCCACGTGCAAGGCAAATGCCCTACCCGCTGTGCTATCACTCCAAAGCCGTGAATTTTTTTTCAAATACTTCAGCATGTACCCAACTCCTCAAAAATAGTAAAAAATTCATATTTTGATTTTTATAGCTGGATGATAGTTATAAACTCATGCCTTGATTTTTCTCTTTCATTTTTCAAGTTTGAATTCTGTTTTTTCTTTTGGGCGAGGTTGCAGTGACTGTGCTGGGCGTACTCATGACAGTGTCCAGGGAAGGTGCAGTGTGGCGCTGAGCTTAGAGCTCCGCCATCTGCTGGCCCTGGAAGTCGACTTTTTTTTCATAGTAGACTGTGAAACATAAACAATTCATAGTGGTCTCTTTTTTTAAAAGAATATTTTTATGTATTAATATTAACTATAATGCCAAAATGGTAATGCTTGCTTTTTATGCATGCTAGTTGATTCGTTATTGGTTGTATAAGGTAACTTACTGCAAACATCACAACCAATTTGTCATACAGGTAATGAACCAATCTCATTTTGGAGGACAAAACTGAAATAGAAACCTATTGAATTGCTTTAGACCCAACAAGAACCTATTAGGTGGAATGTTTTTGTCAATCTAGCTATATAGTCACGTGATTCACCAGTGTAACTTGCTCCTTCTATAAAACGCTTTATTTGAAACAGATGGAAGTGGTAAGCATACTAAAGTACATTACAAAATGGATGGTACATATTTAAGGAAAGTTATGTTGTAGGAAATATAAATCACTGTGGGAATTAAGGAGGGGTAATTAGTCTGTTAATGGCTAGAGTTGTTTATTTGAAAAGTGGAGCATACTGCCACATGTTATATACTTTATAACGTCTTTTACTATCTAGTAAGATAAAATATTTTTAGTGCTGTATGTGACCCAAATACTTTGAACTCTGACTCAGTAAGCTATTATAAAATATATAAAAAATTTAAATTATTAATCAGGAAAGTGAATGATCTGCCCATTACCTCTGGGTTCAGAGAGGCCAGAATAGTGGTTCCGAAGGAATTAGCATGATTTATTAGTAGCTCCAATTCTTATTCCTTTCAATTTATCAGAACGACCTTGCTAACACTTTACAAAAGCTTCTAGTATTCACCTTGAGTCTGTTCTGCCTCCCTTTGAAGAGTGGTATACTTTTATAGCCTCTTTTGCCCTTTACAGTTTATACTTGCTAGTGCAAGGAAGCCTGGTTTCAACTGTTACATCAGTCATGGTTTGAATGGATCCAAGTATTTCAGGTCAGTGGACCAGAATAATTTATCCTTCACCCTTTATTGAGGTTGTAAAAAGTGAAAATCCACAGAATAGATTGATTTATGAAAGAGGAATTTAGAGACCTTTTTGCTGAGAGTGATTCTTAAATGGCTTGTTAGGTGATGAAGGATGAGATACAAAAAAGGTTCAACATCATCTTAAGGGGCCAGAGGGATTTTACAGTGGCTAGGGAATTTCCTTATACATGGCCAACACAGATTAGGTCCCCAGCACCAATGTGGTGCTGTGAGTATCACTAGGAATAATTTCTGAGTGCACAGCCAAAAGTAAACCCTGAGCATCGGCAGGTGTGATGCAGAAAGCAAAGCATAACAAAACAACAGAACAAAGCATCATCATTAGTTTTGTAAAAAATTTATCTATATCTAAAAATAAGACAGATTTATTAACTTCAAATAAATTCGATGTTTCTGCTCTGCCGGGTGTATCGGTGTCTGTGGCTCAAGTATTCCTTGACAACATAGTTTTCCAAGGCATCGAAAATCAGATAGGCTGGACATGTAATGCGATTTGGAGACAACCGCTGGACTAGAGCCGTTACCGACCGGATCCCCGGGATGTCAAAAGATCACGTTGTCACCCACCTACAAGATGGTCAGACTTCCTTGTCAAGACCCTGAAGGAACGTTTGAGGCTCTTCATATTCCTGAATCAACCAGATGCCATTGGGCTACACTGGCATGTGATAAGGTCCAATGGAAATGTTACTGGCGTCCGCTCGAGCAAATCGATGAATAACAGGATTCAAGTGATCAAGTGATCAAATTCAACGTTGTATCCTTTATATTATTACTATCTACTTTCTGTTAGTATTAGTATATTGATGTTATCTTAATGTCTTCTCTAAGGGATTCATCTCCGTGACATCTAGTTTAGATGTATAATATACATAAATACACATATATTTGTGTATATCTATATCCTGTGTTTTGAAAGAACTTTTTTAATCCTTCAATAATGATGATGCATTTTCACTTCCTAAAAATTGAAGTGACAATCATGTATAACTTCACTTATTCTATTAGATATAAGACCATTATTCATCTTCTTGAGTAATATTAGGTATCAAATCTCCAGAAATTGATCTTATATCCTATCTGAAAGTTTGGGCATTAAATCGGGTACTTCTGAAAGGCCAGTAGGTGTCACTTCTGTAAGTTTTCAGAAGTGACAGTAACTTTCAGAAGGCCAGTAAGTGTCACATTTATCATATGTGATGACTAGGTGTGAACGCAGGTCAGCCATAAGCCATCAAGTGGCTTAAACCTTGTGCTATCTCTCTGGCCACTAGACATATCTATTAATAATGTTATTAAATTTTTTATGCTTGAACCATACCAAAAGGTGTTCAGGATTTACACCTAGCTCTGTTCTGAGTGATTTTTCTTGAAGGTATACAGAGGACCATCTGAAATATTGGGGATTGAAGCTGGGTTGGTTGCATGCAAGTCTGGTGTCAAAACTTCTCTGCTTACCCTATGGACTGAGATGGCGCCATGCAAGGCAATTT
This sequence comes from Cryptotis parvus, assembly GCA_021461705.1. NCBI lineage: Eukaryota > Metazoa > Chordata > Mammalia > Eulipotyphla > Soricidae > Cryptotis > Cryptotis parvus. Next base: position 106,927 of record JAJIBD010005411.1, read on the forward strand.
CATTCTCTTTGTACTATCACTCCGGGCAATAAAAGAATGTGTTTGAGCATCAAGAAATATATTAAGTAAAATTTTGTTCTGCAAGACATTAAACTCAAATGTACTAGAGTTGAATTTCAACAGTAATCACTTGGTCACTTGACATCCCGTTATTCATTGATTTGCTCGAGCAGGTGCCAGTAACATTTCCATTACCCTATCACGTGCCAGTGTAGCACAATGGCATCTGGTTGATTCAGGATTACGAAGAGCCTCAAACCTTTCATTCAGGGTCTTTACAAGGAAGTCTGACCATCTTGTAGGTGGGCGGCCAAGTGATCTTTTGACATCCCGTGGGATCCAGTCGATAACTGCTCTTGTCCAGCAGTCATCTCTAAATCGCATTACATGCCCAGCCCATCTGATTTTCGATGCCTTGGCAAACAAGACAGCGTCCCTGATTCTGGAATAGTGATGGAGGTCAGAACTCCGGATTCCTTCACTTGAGTGAGGCGTGATATTCCAAGCATAGCTCTTTAGATTCCTCTCTGGGAGACCCGAATAGCATTCTCATCCTGCTTTCTTAGGGCTCAGGTCTCTGAGTTGTATGTTAATACAGGGACACCTGTGGAGTTGAAGAGATGTGCTGGAGCCGGAGGTTCTTTGTCCTTTTAGCTATTTCTTCGATGCCTTTGAAGGCATTCCATGCCCCTCTCTTCCTCCTGTGCAGCTCAGGTTTTAGGTTGTTCATCATGTTGACTTCTCAACCTAGGTACACATAACTGCTGCATTCAGAGATGTTTGTTCCATTGAGAGTGAATGGGGCCTCTGGAACTACTTCATTTCTCATGAACATAGTTTTCTTGAGATTCAGCAATAAACATATCTTTCCACATTCTCGGTCAAAGTCAGCCAGCATTTGTGCCACTTGGCTAATGTTTGGTGTTATTAGAACAATGTCATCAGCGAAGCAGAGGTGGTATAGTTGAGAACCTTCTATCTTCACTCCCATTCCTTCCCATTCTAAATTTCACATCATGTTCTTGAGGTGGTGCTGAAGAGTTTTGGTGAAATGTTACACCCTGCCAAACCCCTTTTTTGACATTGATAATCACTTCCTTTTAGAATGGTGATATCCTGGTGGTGAATTCGTAATACAGTTCGCGAAGGATCTTGATGTATTGGGTTTGAACGTTTTGTTTGGCTAGGGCTTCTGTGACTGCTTCAGTATCCACAGAATCAAAGGCTTTCTTTAAATCACTGAACGCCAGACAGAGCAGCATCTTGAACTCCCTAAAAACTTCATTGAGCTTTTTACCGTGCGGATATGGTCGATTGTGCTGAATCCTTTTCAGAAGCCAGCTTGCTAGCATGGTTGTCCTTCATCTAATGGTCTGCCAATTCTGTTCAGGATGACTCCAGTGAACAGCTTGTAGATGATGGACAACAGGCAGATGGGGCGATAGTTGTCAATGTCGTGGATGTCTCCCTTCTTGAACATTATAACTGTCCTGCTGGTTTTCTGTTGGGAGGGCACCTTGCATTCAGACAGGTATTGTGTGAAGAGCCGAGCCAGTGTATTGATGAGTACTGATGGCAGATTCTTCAGGTGCTTGGGTCTGATTTTGTTCGGGCCTTGTTCTGTTCCCTTCTTTAAGACAAAATTGCATATCGGATTTCAGAAGGGAATACGTTGGGAATGACCTATCCATCCTGCGGAATTTCGTATATGGGCAGGTTGATGTGGCTTTCAAAGAGATCTGAGTAGAAGTCATGGATGATCTTCTCCATTGCCTTTCTGGAAGATTTGATAGATCCATCAGGACATTGGAGGACAGTCATCTTGGTCTTATAGTTGTTGAAGGACAGGGTTTTTTTGAAATCTTTTCCCAGCTTCTGCTGCATTTTACAGTATTTCTGCTCTTCTCTCTTTGAGGTCTTCCATTATCACTTCTCTGCCCTGCGCTGCAAGCTTGGATGTTAGCAATTGGTTGCCTGAGGCTCTCGCCTTGCCACATTGGCGAATGAGCTCTAGAGTTTTTGATGACATGCATCCTTTTTTGGCTCTCTCTCTCTAGGCACTCTTTGCACAATCATGGAGGTGCTGCTGAACCAGTGAAGTGAAACATTATTGCAGTTAATGCAGTAAAGAGTCTGAGATTATTTTTCCTTAAGGAGGGAAAAAATACAGTTATGTAACTAATGACCAATTACAATAGCTTTTCATTTTCTTGATAGAAATCATAGCTTTAATTTGATATTTGTAAACATTTTTTGATACTCTATTGGAGTGAACACAATTCAGGCCATGTAATTTTTGACAAGGTCATTGGATTAAATAGCTTTTTAGTTTTGTTTTTTTAATTTTTTTTTGCTTGGTCCATTTTAAATTAAAAAGAAATATTAAAATTTCCCTGCAGTTTCTTTTCATAAGCAAAACAGCATACAGATAATTTTTTGTAATTTATCATAAACAGGAAATACATAATTTAAAAAAATAGTTAAAATACCATGATTGCAAAGTCCTTTCCTGAAAAGAATTTTTCTCTTCACCAAAACTAGTCCATACTTTTAGCACTTCTTTTTGGAGCATTTTAGACTATATCTAAATTTTAAGTATTCAAAATCATTCTTTAAATTTTTCAACAAAATATAATACATTATTTTTTTCAATAAACTATTGATCAGATTATATCTATAAAGATTTTTGAATCAATTAATTAAATTGTAGTAGATTTCAATTTCAGTCATCACAAATTCAGTTCATTTTTCATAGTCATTTGAAATTTTACACTTTTTTTTTACATCTCCCAATAAGTGCTTGGGTGGTTCAGGACCCATCTTGGAGACTATCAGCCTGCTGAAACAGTGGTTACGTGCAAAAATGCAAGACTCGACAGCTCCTTAGTCTTTGAGATTTTGGAGATGATTTGCATCTGGTGGTCTTCAGTGGTCTCTAGGGTGACAACTGGCCCCCAGGACTGTAAGTAGTGCTCTAAGCTCGTGGCTAAGATGGTTTGTACTTGGGATCAAACTGGGGTTGAAAACACTTAAGGCAGAACATACTCTAATCTCAGTATTATATCTCCAGTCCCCTTTAAAAAATATGAAGTATTTTATCATGATTTTATGGGGAAAGCGATGACCCAAAAGCTACCTTAATACAATGTTTGCATACTCAGTGTACAGTATGAATGTACATAATTTCTGCTTAATACAGGATAATGTCCTTTATTAAACAGCTGTCCTTTAGGTTAATTAAAAGTAGCTCAGAATAAGAAAATTTTAATAATGTGTATTTTTGTTTTTTTGTTTTTTGGGTCACATCCAGTAATGATGCTCACGGGTTACTCCTGGATCTGCACTCAGGAATTACTCCTAGCTGTTCTTAGGGATCATATGAGATTGTTGGGATAGACTAGGCCAATTAAACGCCCTAGTTGCTGAACTATTAGACCAGCCCCTGAAGTGAAGTTGTGAATTCTTATATGTTTAGATTTAAATGTTGCCATAGAAATTTCTCAATTGTTTAAATTACAAACCTGGTAGGAAGCATGGAGTATGCTGGTGTATGTTTTCCTGATACAGTTTTGAAAAAATTAGTAGAAATATAGAAAAGTAAAATAAAATTTTACATTAAAGTTAAAAATTAGTGGTCAAGGGGCCGGAGCGATAATCCAGTGGGTAGGGCATTTGCCTTGCACGTGGCCAGCCGGTGCCAGCCTGGGTTTGATCCCGGCATCCTATATGGTCCCCCGAGCACCGCCAGGAGTAACTCCTGAGTGCAGAGCCAGGAGTAACCCATGAGCATTGCCGGGTGTGACCCAAAAAAATAAAAATAAAAATTAGTGGTCAAGAATATATATTTAATGCATGCAAATTAGAGAATTTCTATAAAACTAAGTACTCTAAATAAGAGTCGAATATGTAAGAAATACGATTGAAACATCATGAATAGCCGCAGATTCACCCAGACATTATAATACAGATTTAGAGCAAAAGATGGCTAATAATCTACAATTCTCTTCACTTTAGTATCCGTTGTCACTTAGTGTGTAGTTATCAGGTACTGATAACTTTTTATTGCTTGTGCCCTACATCCTTTCATGGAGATGAAATAGTTTTCCAGAAAACATTAAAATCAAGCAAACAAGTAGACCAAAAAACAAACGAACAAAAAAGCATTGGTCTTGTGAGAAAACATGAAATGCTTACTGGCAAAATGCTATTTTAGTTTATATGCATTGAGAATCCAACCACTTCTCATTGTTTATACTCAATAACATCTGAACCAAAAATATTATCCAGTAATTTGTGTACCTAGTAGGGGCTAGGGAGACCTTGACATGAAGTAACATACAAATGTTGGTGATGGGTCTTGCACACTTGTAGTCAAAAGGTGCAGTAGCTTTAATATCAGTGGCGCCATTTTACCTATCACTTCACTTGTCACTTGTCCTCCCATTTTTCATCAATATGCTCAAGCAGGTGCCAATAATGTTTCTTTTTTTTTGAAATATGTTTAGTTTAATAAATGTTCAGTTTGATTCTTTGACAAAATAATGACCCCACAGAGCTAACTCCGGCTTCTGACTCTGGGGAGTCCCTCCCACAGAGTCTCTCACTGCATGCAGAAAACACTTCTTGGCTACTTCTGGAACCTAAAGCCATAGCTTCTGATGACCAGAAAAAGCTGCAGAAGAAGGGTCATGTGCTTGAGACACCTGTCACACCTTCTCCACCTGCCTGTCTCCCAGGGGTTGACCACCATGAGTTACATCGTTGCTCTTCCTTTGCTCCTACTTCTGGTCTGAGGAAGGTCAGCACTATTCTTCCCTCTCATGTGCTAGTGTAGCCCAAACGCATCTGCTCCTTCCAGGGACATGAAGAGTTCCAAACCATTCATTCAGGTATTGGGAATGAGATCTTTTTATTATTATTATTATTATTATTATTACTGTTTTTGGCATATTGTATATGACACAGGTAGCTTGCCAGGCTCTGCCGTGCAGGTGGGATACTCTTGGTAGTAGATAGGTTCTCAGTTCTTGCATTTACTGATGTACTGTGTGGCCATGCGCCAAGGGGAGAGCCAGTAGCAGCTCTGCCCTGTGTATCTGTATCTCTGGTTCATGGCCGAAGCCCGGGAGTAGTTTGTGGGCGGATCACTGGGCCTCCCGGATGGGACAGAGGTGTGTGAAAGGCACCCCAGCTCCATCTCCACGGGAGCCCGGTGACTTTAGCCACTGAGAACAGCACGCCTAAGCTTGAAATAAACTTCTCTCTTGGGTGGAGTTCTGACGAACTTAGAGTCCAGATGTTGAAAATAGCTGTCATCATGGTACAGGGGGTTCCTCTGGCTTCTTCCAAGGCTCCATTGGGGTGGCGGGCCAGGGCCAGGCCAGAATCTGCCCTCACTCCTGATTGCCTCATGATGAGTCGAGCATGGGGAGAGTCAGTAGCAGCTCTGCCCCATGTATCTGTGTCTCTGGTTCAAAGCCGAAATCCCTGGAGCAGTTAGTGGGGGTCCCGCTGGGCTTCCAAGATGAGACAATGGAGGGAGAAAGGGACCACAGCTCCATCTCCATGGAAGCCTGGCACTTTAGCTGCCAAGACCAGCATCATTTTACTCTGCTATTTTAATTTATTTTTAAAAAGTGAAAAGAAATAATGACATTCGCAAGTTTACTGCTATAATAATTCTATACTTATTGGCAGTATTTCTGAAAGTTTATATACGAGTGGCTGGCAACTACACCACCTCTGCTTCGCTGATGACATCGTTCTAATAACACCAAACATTAGCCAAGCGGCACAAATGCTGGCTGACTTTGACTGAGAATGTGGAAAGATAGGTCTACAGCTGAATCTAAAAAAAAACAATGTTCATGAAGAATGAACTAGTTGCAGAGGCCCCATTCACTCTCAATGGAACAAACATCTCTGAATGCAGCAGTTATGTGTACCTAGGTCGAGAAGTCAACATGATGAACGACCTAAAACCTGAGCTGCGCAGGAGGAAGAGAGCGGCATGGAATGCCTTCAAAGGCATCGAAGAAATAGCTAAAAGGACAAAGAACCTTCGGCTCCGGGCACATCTCTTTGACTCCACCGTTCTCCCTGCATTAACATATGCCTCAGAGACCTGGGCCCTACGAAAGCAGGATGAGAATGCTACTTGGCTCTCCCAGAGAGGAATCGAAAGAGGTGTGGTTGGAATATCACGCCTCACTCAAGTGAGAGAAGGAATCGGAGTTCTGACATCCGTCGCTATTCCAGAACAGGGACGCTGTCTCGTTTGCCAAGGCATCGAAAATCAGATGGGCTGGACATGTAATGCAATTTGGAGACAACCGCTGGACTAGAGCCATTACCGACTGGATCCCACGGGATGTCAATAGATCTCGTGGCCGCTCACCTAGAAGATGGTCAGAATTCCTTGTAAAGACACTGAAGGAACGTTTTTTAGGCTCTTCGTATTCCTGAATCAACCAGATGCCATTGAGCTACATTGGCACGTGATAGGGTCCAGTGGAAATATTACTGGCTCCCACTCAAGCAAATCAATGAATAACGGGATTCAAGTGATCAAGTGATATACGAGTGAAAATCTCATCTGCTTATATTTTAGTCTAAGTTACTGCCCATATTTGAAACTTAACTGTATTTTTTGGGTTATATCCTGTTACGTTGAGACAATCGTGTAACTTAAAGTTGAAAAAAATTGTTAGCTCCGTTTAATAACATTGACACTGAGAAACACTTCCTCTACTTGAGCAGTTTAGTGGCATGGGTAACATTTGTTTTACTATTTATTTCATAAATATTATTCTAATAATTATCATGTAAATCTAATGATGTTGTTAATGAATGTCCTTGCTTTCCAGTAGGCAAGGGTACTTTGTTGAAAAATTATTCTTGAAATTATCTTTCATTATATTGCTGAAAATTACTGCAATTATTTTTAAATCTGTAAGACTTGTGAAATTTACTTTATTAAATTGAAAGGTTAATATAAACCTGATTAGTAAAACCTATTTTCTAAAATGTCTATTTTTGTTTATTTTTGGGTCATATCTAGTGATGCTAATGGGTTACTTCTGGCTACTCCTGACTCTGCATTCACAAATTATTCCTGGTGGTTCTCTGGGAACTATATAGGATGCCACGGATCAAACCAAGGTCAGCCATGTGCAAGGCAAATGCCCTAGCCCCTGTGCTATTTTTTGGCTCCAATGTCTACATTTTTGTTTCGAAACTTATTAATCTTTGAAAGTTTTGTATCACTTGTCTTCCCATTAAAGAAATTAGGGTTAAACTTTCACTGTGAGAATACAAATTATAAATAAATAATGCTATATAGTTGCTTTATTTATTCACTTATTGTGGTTTGGGATTCATACCTCTAGATGCACTAGACAACTCCGGGGTCTTGGTCCCAATTACTCCCTGCAATCCTTAATGCAACGCATTAATGCACTTAATTAATGCACTTTATTAATGAACTTAATTAACTGAACCCAGATTCCATGCCACACATTCACTCAGCCCATTGAGCTATCTTGCCTCATAATTTCTTTAAATAATTATCTTTCCTATGTGTATGGTAAGTAGGAATATTTAAAATATTCTAGATTTCTATAAAGTCATGATTTTGGGAACATTTAACTGGCAATAATTTGTTTTATTTTACCATCACTCTCCTAAACTATTGACACATTATAAAGGGACAAATAAAGGAATTCTGTCATGCTGCTTTATGTTTTCTGTCTTAATAGTGTATCTGCACCATATTTTCCCCAGTAACGGATAGCAGGCTGTTGTGTGAGCCTTTTTAACTGCTGTGTAATAAAATATAGTCCTAATAAATAATATCTAAACAAATAAAATAGAGTTGGACCAGATCCACATTGCCTTCATCACGTACAATAGCTTAGGCTTTTAAGTAGTTGTGTACCTTAAATTGGCTTGATTGGATCTCGTTGCTTTTTACGTTGCCTGCAGTGAATTAGAGAGCACTTTTTACTTGCTATTTCTTATCAAAATAATATTTTCAGTAAATTTGCCTTTGTACAGAATTGTACTATTAAATTGTTTTATTCTAAACTGTACTTTCACTGAATTAGTGTCATGATAAGCTATTTTTGTTGCTATTTCACTTTTACTATTATTTTTGCCCCCAGTGCTGATAATGAGATAGATTGTTGTACCTTGTTAAGCTTTTGTACCATTGACACATTTTTATTTTTATTAAATTAACATTAAAATGAAAATAATTATGAATGATTTTCCTAGTTGATGTCCAAATATATTGGATTGCTTTAGAAATATTAAAAATTATTTTAGACATTTTAAGAAAGGTTAAAATGACAAGTTGAAATTAAAAAAAAAAGGTGTTTGCCATTAAAGGGTATTTTGCCAAGTGTTAGGAAGGAAACATGGACTTCAGGTCCAGAAAAATGATTGAGTGAATTTCTTTAGTCTGCTCCCCTCCTGTTCCTTCATAGTTCATTCTTAATTTTGATTTTTTTGATTTTGATCTTCATAATGTATCCGTGTTCTGTTCCAAGATCATTTTAAAACATTATTAGATTATTGCTTCATCTTTATGTTTTTGGTTGGTGAGATATTGTATTCCAGTAAAATACCTTAAAAGTAGTAGCTGAAATGGGAAGGTGGGTTGGAGGAGTTGATGTGGGTCTTTTTTGTACCAGAACTTTGTTGTTTGTGTACTAAAGGATAAACAAGTATAGAGGTATAGAACTGATCTATGTCCAGAGGTTTAAGATTTTGTAATATTCTAAACCTGTAGTAAAATCAGTAGAATTGATTTCAATAAAATTGAAATATGGCCAGTTTTAAATACTATAAATTAATGAAAGTTGTAAAATATGTAAAGTACTTAGTAGTATTCATGTTTGTCTCTTCTGGTCTGCATGAATTAACTCAATTCTTGATGGGGAAAAAATTACAAAAATGTTAAAACTACAGTTTTGACCTTTACTGTTTCCTGTATACTTAAAAAACAAACTGGTTATTTTCACTATCACTGAAACTAATTTTGACATCAAACACATTTTTATATATATTCACATCTTTTTGTTTCCTGATCCACACCAAGCTGTGCTGAGGGATTACTCCTAGTTCTGTGCTCAGGGTCACTCCAGGTGGTGCTTGTGAGACAATATTTAATGTAGGGATTGAATTTAGGTTGTCTCCTTGCAAGACAACTAACCTTCAGACTCTACTTCCATATTAATTTTTTAAAATTCACTATTTTAATTCAGAAAAATAATCTTATATATTGGGTTATATTTATTATTCTTAAAAAATTGTATTTTACATATACTACAAGAAATTGTGTTGGTAACTTTTACGGGACATTAATTATTTTTAAAAAGGCCTGTGAGTTGTGGTCCCACAATCCCACCCCTATTATCTTTCTTGCCATTGCAAAATCCCAACTAATTCAACATGCAGTGTACACTTTTAGAAACTGATAGGAATTCCCTCCCTCATTTCGAATAACTCAAAGTGTGTATTGTTTTTTGGGGCGGTCACACCTGGCAATGCTCAGGGTTACTCCTGGCTCTTTGCTCAGGAATTACTCTTGGCAGTGCTCGGGGGACCATATGGGATACCGGGGATCAAATCCAGATCGGCTGCTTGCAAGGCAAACGCCCTACCCGCCAGCACAATCATTCCGGCCCAAATGTGTATTGTTAGTACATTTTAAATATATACTAGAGCTGCCATACTCAATTATGATATTTGCTTGTGTACCACTGACTTGAATTAGAACTCTGTGCAAGAGATTCCTTTGAGTAAATAAATATTCTGACAAATTATGATTATTGTAAATAATATTCCCTATTTCCAAACTATTTCAATTCCATTCTCCAAGCAGTTCTCAGAGTCCCTCCCTCCTAGCTGTATAACTGTGAGGCATCAAGATTTGGACTGTTCTTCTAATTTCAATTTGGTAGAACTTTATTCATAAAAAAGACCATCTTGACGGACTGCCTTTCTGTGAGTCAAGTTCATTGAGTTTCAATGCAGTGTGAATTAAAACAACAACAAATTCTTGAGTGAAGACTTTATATTAGATAGATCTGTTCTCCAGATGGTCAAATTTCAGATAAGGGGTTTCTTAATGTGGCCTATAAAATCACCATTAAAAAACGGTATTAAAGATTTTCTGCTTGAAATCATATATGAAGTGAGAAGTAAAGTGACCTCCAGGAGATATAAGAGAGGGCCTGCAGAAAGCAGTTTAGCAGAGATCTGCAGAGATCTGATATCTGATGTTAACGAATGTCTCTTAGACTGCTAGCCGCATTGAGTTTCTCCTGCAGAAGCGACTATTTATTTCCTTCTTTTTACCTTTTATAGTGAAGCAAAATAATTTTCATATAAGAAATTTACTTAGAGTGAAGTAGGAAAGAATGAAGAGATAGAGAATACAAGAGGAACAGGAGCTTCCCCAGACGGTAAAATTTATTTTGCATTTGGATCCCAGCCCTGCCCCTGCACAACTGGATCATCCCCAACAGTCTTTGGCAGAGGTCAGTCCTCAGAAGCTTTTTAAACCTTAGTTAGAATACATTTATTGATTTTTTAATGACTGGAAGAATGAAGATTTTTGGAAAAATCTCATCTGATATTCATTGGTGTAGCAATTCAAACTATTTTAAACCCCTCAGAATCTTATTAAATGCCAGGTTCTCATTTTTAGTAGAACTTTTCTGACAACTTTGGCATATTGGATTTTCCATGGTATGGGTGTTTTTGGCTCATAAACATGGGAGATAAGAAAAAGTGTTTTAGAACAGTAACAAACTGCATATGTCAATAAAATCCTTTTTTAAAAAAATATTTAATTCCTTAAAGTTTATAATTGTTCATATTTGGAGACACTTGGTAGCATGCATTGATATAATAATGTGTTCGTGGCCATGTTATGAGATTAAACTTAAATATTATTATTATTATTTATTTTTAGAACAACTTTCAAATGCTTCGAACTCTTTAATGATAAAAATGTATAGTAATTATTATTTAATTATATAAGTAATAGAAAATAGTTCAGTGTGTCTACCAAAAAAGTTTATTTAAAAGGAGAGTGTAGTCACATTTTATCACAAATGAAAGAAACTCAGTAACTCCCATTTGAAATCATTATTAGGATACAAATGTATTGACAACTATTTTTGAAGGGTCAAAAAGCAAAGTGACTGATATATTTTTTATGTCGATATCTGAAAGCTTGTTCTTAGTTTGAGAAGAAAAGAACAGACATTACTGGGAAAATGATCTCCGTGGAATTCCACCAAGTATTCTCAGGGCTAGAGCTTTGGGCTGCTGACTATTTGTAATGCATACTTGTTAAAAAGGAAAGCTAGAAACCTTTCAGATTTATTTTTGCTTTTTTTTTGGGTCATATCCTGCTATGCTCGGGGACCATTCCTGACTCCGCACTCATCAGTTATTTCTGGCAGTGCTCTGGGGACACTATGATGTGGTGTGGATCAAACCAGGGTTGTCTGCGTGCACTGTACTAACACTCTGGCCCTGTAACTGGAAAGTATTCTGGCCCCAGCTATTAATCTGTCTTACTATACAAGCTCACTAAGAACTGAATCTTTTTCTAGGAATTAATTCTATTTTTCAGCATTTACATCTACTCTGCATTTTAACATCTTTCCTTTTATCATACAAAGTTTCTCATTTACCTGTATAGAGTCAAATTCTAGAACAACTCTGATATTAAATTATTCACAGAAGATAACATTTTATCCCTTATTATGCCATAGAACAATAGCTATATAGTTCTTAAAAAAGGAATATACTAAAACAACTCGGAATTAGTCCCAGACTAAAGGCCAAAAAGGAACTCTGTGTCAGAAAAAAAAGGCTTTAAGAGCTTTGGTTTTGGATATTGGGCAAGAAGAATGTGTCTTTTAGACTGCATGTAGCTGACCCTGACTGAATCCATGATACAACTTGTAGTTATCTGAGCACAGCACCAGGAATGGACCCAGAACAACACTGAGTTTGCCCCACTACATTCTTTTAAAAGGGACATTTTTTAAAAAGGAATAATATGTTTAATTTTTTATAATATCGAAGTCAAAAGGAGCACAGCAAAGGTAGACATTTGTAGAAACGACCATCAAAATATAGTCCCTTAGTCAAGTAGCTAGTGTAGTTTGAATTTTGTATTATATATGTGCAGAACTCTGGTTTATCTGGATATTACATTATCATTTCTGTTGGAAAATAAGCAATCTTTGTTTCATTGAATTCTAAACTGAAGGAAACAAGTAGAGTGTTTATTCTTTGGTTTTGATTTTCATAAATGGAAACACTTGTCATGAATATTGTATTCAGTCTTAGGTACTATCATAATGTCTAAATCGTAGACATTATGATTGATTATCTTATGTATTCTTAGACATAGTCATAATGTCTATGTATTAGACATTATGATAGTACCTAAGACTCAATACAATATTCATGACAAGTACTATAATATTGTACTCAATACAATATTTATGACAAGTTTTTAGGTGCTATCATAATATCTATGTATTAGATATTATGATAGTGCCTTCATTAATAAGGGATTTTTCATTTCTCTCAATTAACCTTCTGTTTAATGTTCTCTTTTACTATACCCTGTTCTATTCTACTCTACTTTTTCTACCCTTTTTATCCCATACCATTCCATCCCACCCCCTCCCATCCCATCCCTTCTCTTCTGTTTCCATTCCATCCTATCCCACTTTCTCTTATACACATGTAGGCAGATTACAAATAAATACATTTCTTCAGTATTAGAGATGAACATAACCTTGGCTAGAGAGTACATTTCTTCAGTATTAAAGATGAATATAATCTTGGCTAGAGAGGAAATGTTTGTTTCATAAAACTAAATATTTATGCAAATATTTTATTTGCATGAATAATGACACATATTTTAATTATATTTTTCAAAAGTATTTATAAACATGTATATTTTCATACATATTTTTATTTGCATAAATAATGATATGGCTAATGGCTAATGTTAGCCAGAGGCTAACATTAGCCAAGCTGCACAAATGATGACTGAATTTGACCGAGAATGTGGAAAGATAGGTCTACAGCTGAATCTCAACAAAACTATGTTCATGAAAAATGAACTAGTTCCAGAGGCCCCATTCACTCTCAATGGAACAAACATCTCTGAATGCAGCAGTTATGTGTACCTAGGTCGAGAAGTCAACATGATGAACAACCTAAAACCTGAGCTGCGCAGGAGGAGGAGAGCATCACGGAATGCCTTCAAAAGCATCAAAGAAATAGCTAAACGACAAAGAACCTTCGGCTCCGGGCACATCTCTTCAACTACACAGTTCTCCCTGCATTAAAATACGCCTCAGAGACCTGGACCCTATGAAAGCAGGATGAGAATGTTATTCGGGTCTCCCAAAGAAGAATCAAAAGAGCTATGCTTGGAATATCATGCCTCACTCAAGTGAAAGAAGGAATCCGGAGCTCCGACCTCTGTCACTGTTCCAGATTCAGGGACACTGACTCATTGACCAAGGCATCGAAAATCAGTAGGGCTGGACATGTAATGCGATTTGGAGATGGCTGCTGGACTAGAGCTATTACTGACTGGATTACATGGGATGTCAAAAGATCACGTGGCCGCCCACCTACAAGATGGTCAGACTTCTTCGTCAAGACCCTGAAGGAACAGCTTGAGGCTCTTCGTATTCCTGAATCAACCAGATGCCATTGGGCTACACTGGCACATTATAGGGTCAATTGGAAATGTTACTGGCGCCCGCTCGAGCAAATCGATGAATAACAGGATGTCAAGTGATCAAGTAAAATAATGTCTATTTTTATTATGATTTTATTGTGGTCAATATTGCATATGTTTTCTATTACTTTCTCCTTTGTTTTACTTATTAGGCATTTATTTTGTTTTCTTTGGGGATGGGGGATGCCTCATATCAGCACCTGAATATATAAGAGCCACTCCCTGAAGTATCAGTTCCTCTGAAGGGATTGCTTGTTCGGTGTTGTGTCTTGGTGATGCATTTCTAGTTGCCCCTCTGTTTCTGTGTACACTGGGGCAGTTATGGTTTACTGGGCTCAGTCCTTTCTCTGAGTTCAGGGAACATAGCTAGTGGGGTTTGGGAGGCTAATAAAGTTGCCTGGGATCCAACCAGATCTGTAGAATTTCGGTCAAGAATCTTACCTTCTGTACTATTACACTGGCCCCCTTTTCTTGTATTCTTAAGGTGGAGTAATTGATATGTGAGCTTTCACTCTTCATATATGTGTTCACATCCTATAAATATGGAAGTTTAGATTGGTTTCTGTGCTTTTTTTTACTGCATTTATTTGCATGGCATAAATATATATGTACATATTATGATACCAATATCCAAGGTCAAGTGAAACATATATCAGGAGGTCTTGTCAAAGGTGGAAATTATCACAAACGTGTGGGAGTCAGAGGTTAGGTAAGACAGAAAATGCAACAGGGTGCTAATAATTGTCGAGGTTTCTGTGCTTTTAATATGTGATGCTGTAGTTTTTGTTCACATAACAATGTATTATGATTTCTTCTGTTATTTCTTCCTCGGCATGGGATATATACATATACATGTAAACATATGTGTTTCAAGTTTAAAGTATTTAGTAATGTATACTTTTTAAATTGTTTCATTCGATACTTAGTAGTTACTTTGCATCAATATAGCTCTTCTAAATCTTCATGACTTCTTTAATGAGCAAAGAGTCTAGTTATTGATGGGTAAGAGATGGGAGAATCCCTAGGTAATATGTCACTGTTGTTATCAGAATTAAATCATTTTTAAATAGTTTGTTATATGTATGATTAATCTTCATAGTGTAGAACGTTACTTTTGGAACCTTTGACCAGTTTTATCATCGATGTTAACTTTATTCTAAGCAATTCTTTCTTATGAAAAGGCCTGCCTTTTTAGGATCTAGAAGATAAATATGGAAAATAGGTGCATTTTAGGCAAGGATTTTTTTCCAGTTTAAAATAGATCATAAATTTACAGAAATATTGTGTTCAAAATATTTAGTCTAATTTTATGTGATACTGAGGCAGCAACATATTAACACAGTATTCAAAGAAGGAATGTAAAGAAATGTAGAAAGAATTTTTTGATACCCAGAATCCATTAATAAACCACTCATAGAATAATCATTGTGAGGAGCCTTGAAGCAGTATGGACTGACTTGTGTCTTTGGTGCAGCAGAGTAATAGTGCCCCAAATATATTTATAATATAAAATAATACATTCATCTTACAGGGGTTGTTGAAATCTTGCCTGTCGGGACAACAGTAAACTGCTTTTGTGCTACTAAGAAGATAAACCAACTTGAAGTCTTGCAGTTTCAGGGAATGCTGGAATTTGAGAGTGAATAGAAAGGCACTGCAAGAAAACAGAGATATTAAGGCAATGTACCAATTGTGGAGACTAGTAATGAAATGCGAAAGTAGTGTCTGGGTCCTGTCACTTGATAGCATCAATCTTATTAATTGTAGTTCTCTAATATGTAACATTGGGAAAATCCTCTCTGACTACTTCATGATTGCAGAGATTATTACTTGATCACTTGATCACATGACATCCTGTTATTATTCGATTTGCTTGAGCGGCCACCAGTAATATTTCCTATCACATGCCAGTGTAGCCCAATGGCATCTGGTTGCTTCAGGAGTACAAAAAGTCTCAAACTGCTTGACGAAGAAGTCTGACCATCTTGTAGGTGGGCGGCCATGTGATCTTTTGACATCTGTGGGATCCAGTCGATAACGGCTCTAGTCCAGCATTAGTCTCGAAATCGCATTACATGTCCACCCCATCTGATTTCCGATGACTTGGCAAACGATACAGTATTTAATATAATCCCAAGACAGCAGGGATTATATTATTTTGAAATAGAAATGAAAAAAATGGAATCTCAGGACTGTCAATAAAATATCATCTTGGTACATGGTGGGGACTGTCAGTAAAGAATAAAAGTAGAAGATATTTGAAGATACCCCAGAAGCTTATCTTATCTCCTGGGATCCTGAAAGACATTTTTCATAAAATTAGTTGAAAATCATAAGCTAAGAGATAACATTTGAATCTTTTTTTTTCTGAATATCAGTTTTCTCTTTTTTTTAACATTTTATTATACCACCGTGAGATATACAATTACAACGTTGTTCACGCTTGGGGGTTTCGATCACACAGTGTTCCAGCACCCCGCCCTCCACCAGTGCCCCTCAGCCACCACCCATGTCCCCAATTCCCTCCCCTCTCCCACATCCCACCTAAATGGCAGGCTCTTTATCTCCTCTCCTCTCCCTCTCTCTCTCCTCCTTCTCCCACACATTGTGGGTTGCACTACTTACACTTAGAAGCCATCATTTGCATTTTTTGTCTGTATTTAATGCTCAGTTCTATGTTAGTATCAGAACTTTAGACATTTATTCACACATGTTCCCTTCTCTATCTAAACTAACCTCTGACTCCCACACGCTATGGTAATTTCCATTTTCGGTAAGATCACCTAGTATATTTATGTCATGCAAATAAATGCAGTCATTCTATGTCTCTCTCTTTCCTTCTGACTAATTTCACTCAACATGATTCTTTCCATATCCATCCATTTATAGGAAAATTTCATAACTTCATTTTTTCTGACAGCTGCATAGTATTCCATTGTGTAGATGTACCACAGTTTCTTTATCCAGTCATCAGTTCTCGGGCATACTGGTTGTTTCCAGGTTCTGGCTATTGTGAATAGTGCTGCTATGAAAATAAAAGTGCGGATTGTGTTTCCGCTGTGTGTTTTTGGCTTTCCAGGGTATATTCCCAGGAGCGGTATGGCTGGGTCAAAGGGGAGCTCAATTTCTAGTCTTTGGAGGAATATCCATATTGTTTTCCAGGAAGGTTGTACAAGCTCGACATTCCCACCAACAGTGTATGAGAGTCCCCTTTTCCCCACATCCATGCCAGCACTTGTTGTCTTTACCCTTTTGGATATGGGCCATTCTCTGTGGTGTGAGGTGATATCTCATTGTTGTTTTGATTTGCATCTCTCTGATGATTAGTGATGATGAGCATTTTTTCATATGCCTTTTGGCCATTCGGATTTCTTCCTTGTCAAAGTTTCTGTTCATCTCCTCTCCCCATTTTCTAATGGGGTTGGCTGTTTTTTCTTATATAGCTCTACCGGAGGTACTCGCCATAGCAATCAGAGAAGAAAAGGACATTAAGGGCACCCAGATAGGCAAAGAAGAAATCAAGCTATCATTATTTGCAGATGACATGATATTATACCTAGAGAACCCTAAACTCTCGACCCAAAAACTCTTAGAAACAATAGATAGGTATAGTATAGTGGCAGGGTACAAAATCAATACCCAAAAAGTCGGTGGCTTTCCTATACACAAATAACGAAAGAGAAGAAAGGGATATTAAGAAATCAATTCCATTCACAATTGTGCCACAGAAAATCAAATACCTAGGAATCAGCTTAACCAAGTGTGTAAAGGACCTATACAAAGAGAACTACAAGACACTGCTTCAAGAAATAAAAGAGGACACAAGGAAATGGAAACACATTCCCTGATCATGGATGGGGAGAATTAACATTGTCAAGATGGTAATACTCCCTAGAGCTTTGTACAGATTCAATGCGGTTCCTATAAGGATTCCCATGACATTCTTTAAAGAAATTGACCAAACACTTCTGAAATTCGTATGGAATAATAAACCCCCCACGGATAGCTAAAGCAATCCTTGGGAAGAAGAAGATGGGAGGCATCACCTTTCCCAACCTCAAACTGTACTACATAGCAGCAGTAATTAAAACAGTGTGGTACTGGAATAAAAACAGACCGGTGGACCTATGGAATAGAGTTGAGTATCCTGACACCCACCCTCAAAGACATGATCAGTTAATCTTTGATAAAGGTGCAAAGAGTCCAAACTGGAGTAAGGAAAGCCTCTTCAACAAGTGGTGCTGGGAAAACTGGACAGCTACATGTAAAAAATGAATTTGGACCTGTGTCTAACACCTTGCACAAAAATCAGTTCAAAATGGATTAAAGATCTCAATGTCAGACCTGAATCCAAAAAGTACGTTGAAGAAAATATAGGAAAAACCCTCCACGACATCGATGCTAAAGACATCTTCAAAGGTGAAACACCATTAACAAAGCAACTAGAAGAAAATATAAATGTATGGGACTACATGAAACTGAAGAGCTTCTGCACCTCGAAAGAAACAGTGACCAAGATAGAAAGACAGTCCACAGAATGGGAAAGAATATTCACCCAATACCCATCTGATAAGAGGTTAATATTCAGGATATATCAGGCACTGGAACATTTGAATCTTAATTGAAGAATAGGAGATGGATGACGTTAATGCTGTTGTCATTCAGTATATTTGTAGAACTCGCAACATTTTGTTAAACTATAAATAAGTGGAGTGATATATATATGTATATATAACTTTCATATATATAATATATAACATGTATATAACATGTATATGGCTGTAAACTTTACAAATGATACATAATACAATGGAACTAATTATTTTCTACAAGAAATTATTTAAGAATCAACTTCAATAAGTAATTCATTGTCTTTACATTTTATGATTTATTTTTTTATTTTTTTTTTATTTTTTTTAAGTATTTTATTATACCACCGTGAGATATACAAATAAAAAGATATACAATTAAAAAGTTCATGTTTGGGTTTTGGTCATACAGTGTTTCAGCACCCGTCCCTCCACCAGTGCCCATCTCCCACCACCAACATCCCCGGTTCCCTCCCCTTCCCCAGCCCTGCTCCATGGCAGGTTCTTTATTTCTTTCCCTTTCTCTCTCTTTCTCTTTTCCTTCCCTTCCAGACTATGGATTACAGAACATACATTAAAAGGTTGTCATGTGTATCCTTTTGCCTCTATTTAATGCTCAGTTCTAGGTTGGCATTAGTACCCTCGACTATTATTAGCCCCCTGTTCCATTTTCTGTCTTACCTAAACTCTGACTCCCACACGTTTGTGATAATCTCCACCTTTGACAAGACCTCCTGATATATGTTTCACTTGACCTTGGATATTGGTATCATAATATGTACATATATATTTATGCCATGCAAATAAATGCAGTCATTCTGTATCTGTCTCTCTCCTTCTGGCTTATGATTTATTTTTTGCTTTTGGGTCACACCTGGCCAAGCTCAGTAGTTACCCAAGGGACCATGTGGGATGCCAGGGATCAAACCCAGGTCTGCTCCATGCAACGCAAACGCCCTACCGAACTGGACTATCACTCTGGCCCCAATGTATTTAAATTTTATTTTAATGATTATTTAAATGTTAGTTTTCACTCATATTTTAAAAATAATGCTGTTGATGCCAGAGTGATAGTGTAGGGGTAGGGCTCTTGCCTTTGACAGGACCAACATGGTGTTTGATCCATGGCAGGTACTATGGTCCCATGAGGCAGTGACAGGTTGACACAAGTGCTCTATTGACACCGTGCTAGCATGGGGGAAGATAGTGGACTCATAACCATCTTGTTTACATAGTAGTTTTTATAGGAAAAAATAACAAGGAAGTATATATTTAAGAAAATAATTCTGGACCAGTTAACTCCATAATTATAAGGAAAATCTTCTTGAGCAGGTATCTGGAAGCAGACTCTATCTTTTCTGCACCCTAAATTAGAAGTTTCTGAGTTATGCTACAACTTATCCTTATTTAAGACTTTTGTGGGGAAGACAAGTTAAGGACATCTGCCTGCGACAATATGCCTTCTGATTTTAAAAGTTCAATTCAGATATTAATTTTTCGGAATAGGATTCAGTAGGACTTTTTAAAAAATCTCTCTTAGACAACTCACAAGTGAGTTTTCCAGTGATAGTCCAGTGATAGTCCAGTGGGTAGGGTGTTTGCCTTGCATGCAGCAGACCTGAGTTTGATCCCTGGCATCCCATATGCCAGGGGATTATTAGAAAATAATTAGAAAATAATGTGGAAAGATAGGTCTACAGCTGAATCTCAACAAAACTATGTCCATGAGAAATGAACTAGTTCCAGAGGCCCCATTCACTCTCAATGGAACAAACATCTCTGAATGCAGCAGTTATGTGTACCTAGGTCAAGATGTCAACATGATGAACGACCTAAAACCTGAGCTGCGCAGGAGGAAGAGAGCGGCATGGAATGCCTTCAAAGGCAACGAAGAAATAGCTAAAAGGACAAAGAACCTCTGGCTCCAGGCACATTTGACTCCACCATTCTCCCTGCATTTACATATGCCTCAGAGACCTGGGTCCTACGAAAGCAGGAAGAGAATGCTTTTCGGGTTTCCCAGAGAGGAATCGAAAGAGCTATGCTTGAAATATCACGCCTCACTCAAGTGAGAGAAAGAATCCAGAGTTCCGACCTCCGTCGCTATTCCAGAATCAGGTACGCTGTCTCCTTTGCCAAGGCATCGAAATTCAGATAGGCTGAACATGTAATGCGATTTGGAGACTTTTGCTGGACTAGAGCCATTACTGACTGGATCCCACGGGATGTCAAAAGATCACGTGGCCGCCCACCTACAAGATGTTCAGTCTTCCTTGTTAAGACCCTGAAGGAACGGTTTGAGGCTTTTCATATTCCTGAATCAACCAGATACCATTGGACTAAATTGGCACGTGATAGGGTCCAATGGAAATGTTACTGGCGCCCGCTCGAGCAAATCGATGAATAATTGAATTCAAGTAATCAAGTGATCAAGTGATTGTTATATAAAATATATTACTGCTGAAGATTTTGACTCCTTTTCAGATACATATGGTGGCATTTTATAGTACTCTTGTAAAGGAAAACTCAATTTTAATTTTCTTATAAATATTTCTAGTTTTAACCCCTTATCAGATGGGTATTGGGTGAATATTCTTTCCCATTCTGTGGACTGCTTCTGTATCTTAGTCACTGTTTCTTTTGAGGTGCAGAAGCTTTTTAGTTTCATGTAGTCCCATATGTTTATCTTTTCTTCTAGTTGCTTCGTTAGTGATGTTTCATCTTTGAAGATGCCTTTAGCTTCAATGTCATGGAGGGTTTTTCCTATATTTTCTTCAATGTACTTTATGGATTCAAGTCTGATATTGAGATCTTTAATCCATTTTGATCTGATTTTTTGTGCATGGTGTTAGACACAGGTCCAAATTCATTCTTTTACAGGTCGCTGCCCAGTTTTCCCAACACCACTTATTGAAGAGGCTTTCCTTACTCCATTTTAGACTTGTTGCACCTTTATCAAAGATTAAATGATCATGTGTTTGAGGTTGGGTGTCAGGATACTCAATTCTATTCCATAGGTCCACGGGTCTGTTTTTATTCCAATACCATGCTGTTTTTATTACTACTGCCTTGTAGTACAGTTTGAAGTTGGGTAAGGTGATGCCTCCCATCTTCTTTTTCCCGAGGATTGCTTTAGCTATCCTTGGGGGTTTATCGTTCCATACAAATTTCAGGATTGTTTGGTCAATTTCTTTGAAGAATGTCATGGGTATCCTTATAGGGATTGCGTTGAATCTGTACAGAGCTCTATGGTGTATTACCATTTTGACAATGTTGATTCTCCCCATCCATGAGCAGGGAATATGTTTCCATTTCCTTGTGTCCTCTTTTATCTCTTGGAGCAGTGTCTTGTAGTTTTCTTTATACAGGTCATTTACACACTTGGGTAAGTTGATTCCTAGGTATTTGATTTTCTGTGGCACAATTGCGAATGGAATTGTTTCCTTAATATCCCTTTCTTCTCTTTCGTTATTTGTATATAGGAAAGCCACCGACTTTTGCGTGTTGATTTTGTATGCTGCCACTCTACTATATGTGTCTATTGTTTCTAGGAGTTTTTTGGTAGAGAGTTTAGGGTTCTCTAGGTATAATATCATGTCATCTGCAAATAATGATAGCTTGACTTCTTCCTTGCCTATCTGGATGCCCTTGATGTCCTTTTCTTCTCTGATTGCTATGGCAAGTACTTCCAGTACTATATTTAATATCCAGGATATATCAGGCACTGGTAGAACTTTACAAGAAGAAAACAAACAACCCCATCAAAAAATGGGGAGAAGAAATGAACAGAAACTTCAGCAAGGAAGAAATTCGAATGGCAAAAAAACATATGAAAAATGCTCATCATCACTAATCATCAGAGAGATGCAAATCAAAACAACAATGAGATACCACTTTACACCACAGAGACTGGCACATATTCAAAAGAACAAGAACAACAAGTGCTGGCGTGGGTGTGGGGAAAAGGGGACACTCATCCATTGTTGGTGGGAATGCAGGCTGGTACAGCCTTTCTGGAAAACAATATGGACTTTCCTCCAAAGACTAGAAATTGAATTCCCATTTGACCCAGCGATACCACTCCTGGGAATCTACTCTGGGAAGCCAAAAATACGCCAGCGGAAACACCATCCCTACTTTTATGTTCATAGCAGCATTATTCACAATAGCCAGAATCTGGAAACAACCAGAGTGCCCGAAAATCGATGACTGGATAAAAAAGCTTTGGTACATCTACACTATGGAATACTATGCAGCTGTTAGGAAAAATGAAGTTATAAAATTTGCCTACAAATGGATGGACATGGAGAAGATTATGTTGAGCGAAATTAGCCAGAAGGAGAGAGACAGATACAGAATGACTGCATTTATCTGCATAACATAAATATATAGGTACATAATATGATACCAATATCCAAGATCAAGTGAAACATATATCAGGAGGTCCTGTCAAAGGTGGAAATTATCACAGACGTGTGGGATTAAGAGGCTAGGTAAGACATAAATGGAACAGTGTGCTAACAATTGTTGAGGGTACTAATACCAACCTAGAACTGAACATTAAATAGAGGCAAAAAGATACACATGACAACCCTTTAATGCATGTTCTGTAATCCATAGTCTGGAGGGGAAGGAAAAGAGAAAGAGAGAGAAATGGAAAGAAATCAAGAACCTGCCATGGAGCAGGGCTGGGGGGAGGGAGGAGGGAACCGAGGACGTTGGTGGTGGGAGATGGGCACTGGTGGCGGGATGGGTGCTGCAAACAATTCAGTTTGATTTGTTGGCAAAGTGCTACACCGTTTCAATGAAACAATGTATGTTTTAACTGAACTAAAATAAATACATGTTTAATCACTAAAAAAAATAAATAAATAAATTTTAGTTGAAATTTTAAAAAAAATAAATATTTCTAGTTTTTAATATTCAGTTCTTTATCCATTTCTTTGTTTGACTCTGAATAGAAGTTTGTGTGTTTTTTGACATGTAATAGTGTCTTACACTTTGTTACTTGTGAACTATTTTTTGTTTTTTTTTTGCTTTTTCGGTCACACCCAGCGACGCTCAGGGGTTACTCCTGGTTCTGCATTCAGGAATTAGTCCTGGCGGTGCTCAGTCGACCATATGGGATGTCGGGGATCAAACCCAGGCCGGCACAAGCAGGCTGCGTGCAAAGCAAATGCCCTACCCGCTGGGCTATTGCTCCGGCCCTTTACTTGTGAACTATTACATATAGCAAAATAAATACTTAGTATCAAAGTTATGCCTAATGCAGTTGATGATTATAAAAAGGAACTTAAGACAAACATCTTAAAAATAAAAATCTTGTTTGGACTAGTTACGAAATATTAACGAACATTGCAATCCCAAATAAAATACTTCCAAAAAATGTAACCGTTTTCAGGAGATAAATGTGTGTGTGAAATAAAAATCCACTTGGAAAGTAATAAGATATACCTCAATCTAATAAAATAATTTGGATACTAAAGCCATAAAACACAGTGTGTATTTTTCTCATTATATATAAAAATACATAGTTTTTTCTTTTTTCTTTTTACAGACATGATTACATATTCGATAAATAGAAGGAAAAAAAACATGGGATTTTAGCAACTGAAGATCAAATCAAGGTAATTAGTATATTATTGTTGCATTTCATATATTACTAACTTCAAAAGTTTTAATCTATTAGTAATAAAATTTGTTTTTGCTGTTATCCGTCACTGAAAATCCAGTCATTATTAAGTGAGTCATTTGAGTTATTTAATTTTCCGGAGGGTTGAATGATTTTTCTTGTGAATACATTTAAAAAGTAATATAGCTCAAAGATTTTGTTGTCATAAATAATATTCACTAGGGTTTGATTGTTTTCTCTGTGGGGCCTTCTCACCGCAGCAGTGCTCAGTGGCAGTGTTTGGTGGAACATACGTGGGACCTTGTAATAGACTTCTATGCTTAGCTTTACTTTCTCCGTTTAAATGTCACCAGTAGGCTTAAGGATATACTGCAGATTATGAGAATAAAATTCAAAATGTCTACTCATTTCTTTTTGTCCTGAAATATAAGTAGGACTAGAACCAGAGGATGAAACTAGGATGTGCAAAATCCTGAGTTTTATCAATGGCACAGCAAGACCCCTGAGTATCACTGAGTACAGTCTTCATGTCCGCTGTGCTTGACTGAGTGTGACTCAACCCTGCCACGCACACTTGGACGCTAACTGCTACTAGCTCCACCAAGTTGCACTAAGTTGAATTCTGTTGAAAATGATCATGTGTTACCTGAGCACTGCTCAGTAAGCACCTATTAAAAAAGAGAACAAGAACACAAAGGAAATATGCAAGAGAGAAACAACTAAGGAATTTTATAATGCTGAATAGTAATATTTCCTCCCTTGATTATTAATTGAATTATAAGTCAAACACCCTAACTAATCCTTTTAAAGTGCTCAGTCTGTGGATTTTATTACCTTCACAAAACAGAACAACTATTACCTGTCTCTGTTTCAGAAGCATTTTTCTTTAAAAAAAAGTAGACTTTTTTTCAGTTATTGCCCGTTTCACTCAAGCTTTACAATAGATGATCTTTATGCCTTTATAGATTCATCATATACAATAATTTATCCTTTATGCCTTTCTGGATTTATCATATACATGGAGTAATATATGTTATTTTGGTGTATTTTGTTTTATTTCTACTTTATAAAATGAAAAGTGAGATCATCCTATGTTTGTCCTTCTTCTGGCTTACTTACCTAACATGATGATATCCTTCAGTTCCCTACACGGCAGAGCCTGGCAAGCTACCCGTGTTTTATTTACTTGTTATGCCAAAAACTAGTAACAATTATGGACCTCAGTTCCATGACCTGAAGAATGGTTTCAGGCTCCTCCTGTCCCTGGAGCAAGCAGATGCCCTTAGGTTACACTTGCTTGTGACAGGACTAATGGAGATGTTACTAGTGGCCACTCGAGCAAATTGATGAACAATGGGAAGACAGTGATAAAGTGATTTATTTTGTTTTATTTTTATTTTTTGGTTTACATTGGCAGCACACATGGCTTACTGCTGTCTCCAGGCACAACAGGAGTGACCTTACAGTGTGCTGTTGATCTAACTTGGGTCATCCATGTTTGAGGCAAGCACTCCAACTGCTGTATTTTCTCTATGTGCTCTGTTTTAAAATATATTTAAGTCCTTTATAATCTTTTCTAAGAGCATAAGGAAAGACTCCCCCTTTTCCTTAATATGCTTAAGTTTCACTTTTCTGTGAGCATTTGCTTCTTTTCTTGGTTGGAAAGTATCCATATATGGATATGTTACATTTTACTCACTCATTTGTTGTTGGACATATAATCTTTTAACACTTTTGAGTACTGTGAATAAAGCAGTTATGAGCATCCATATATGTTTCTGTGTAGATATAGCTCTTTTTTAAATAATATCTTGTGTGGAATTGTTGGATCTGTAGCATCTATGTAGTTTATCTTTCAAATGATTTTTGTCTTAAGCTGCACTGTTTTTTTCTTTTCTTTTCTTTTCTTTTCTCTTTTTGAGTGGGCACACACAAGGGTGCTCAGCACTTATTTCTGGCTATTAATTCAGTGATCGTTTCTGGCAGTTCTCTAGATAAAGTATGTGGTGTTTCGGGATGGAAGCCTGTTGGCCACACACAGGGCAGCATTCTAGCTGCAGCCTTTGAAGCTGCAGCATTTTATATTTCTACCAGAAATGTATGAATTTTTGAATTTTGATATATCCTTGCCAAATTTATTGTTTTGCCATTTTCATTATAACATTTTAATAAGGGTCAAGTTATATCATTTTGGTTTTGTGACTTAGTAGTTTTCTAACGTGTGTGTGGAGAACCATATGTGGTGCCATGTATCAAACAAAGATCAGTCACACACAAGGAAGATTCCTTACTTCATGTACTAGCTATTTGGCCAATCAAAGTGTTTTTTATGTTCAGAGTCTTTTAATATATCATAAACTGGATGGATCACACAAATGATTTTATGCACTTAAAAATATGAACTGAAGTAGGCACAGCTAGTTCGCTAACCTGAATAACAATATTATAAATTATGAATAATTTTGAATTATTGATATTATATATGCTTAATCTGAGTTCTGTTTCTTACACCCAACTAGGAGTGGTACCTGAGTGCAAAACCATGAGTATGCCCCGAGAATATTTGTTTGTGGCCCCCAAAACTAACAATTCATGAAATAAAGATTATCTCCTAAATACCTAAGTTGATAATAAAACATAAAACATAAGAAGATAGCCATTTTTTCTATTACAGAATAGTTTTTGGATTTATTATATGATATTAGTATGCTGAAAATCTAGTGTAATAAGATTCTGAAATAAGAGTTTGTTCAATATGATAAATATTACAGTTGTCTTGGGAATATGCTGTCTTGTGGTATAAGTTTGTGACAGAATGTATTAATATGAACAGCAATGTTTACAATTGTGCTCAATTGAATTATTTTAAATTTCATTAAATTTTATAATTAATTTTATAATAAATATTATAATGATGCTTTTGAGATTTCCTGTGAGAAGAAAAAAATTGCTGGAGTAAATCTGATTCTTCTGTTTTTGAAAAAAATGTCTGATAGCACACAAGAAAGGTTAAATGTCAAAAATAAAAATATATTAGGCTTGTGAGATATACTGTTAGAAAATGGCATTAAGATATTGTTTTAATCAAAAAACATATTGAACATATCTGACAGTATAAGAGATTGACTTCATAGTAGGTTGGTTAACATGCATACATTTACAATGGTTATTTGTGATATTTGATAGGATTTAAAAAGTACTGCTTCTTGATAGACAGCTTACACGAGTAAATTCTTAAATGGATGAATGTCTTTCAACAGATATTTGTGTATGCACTGTCAGAACTCAAGATGCAGAACATGTCTACCTCCCCTATGTTTTCCTCTTGCTCCTTGGTCATACATTTCTGTCCTGTCTAACTCATGAGAACCATTCGTTTGTATTTTAATAAAAGTGCTAAGAAATATTTGAAAGGAAAGAAAGTTTAAAGATAAAATCTCTATATGACCTTGGTGTGTTACACATGCCATCTCTTTCAGTTTCCTCTTCTGAGACACACTGTTAACAAAATTCTGTGAACAACATATAGAATTATATTTGGCATATCCAAGCACTCTGCAAGTGTTTATAAAATAAATTAGAAATATATAAGCCTCAAAGTAAAGATCTATTGGCAAAATGATTTAACCAGTGCAGGCCTACTTTAAAAAAAAATAAAGTCCATTCAGAGACATCAGTCTTACAAATGGTTTACTTAATGATTACATTATTCTAATTCCTTTGGCAGAGATCCTTGAAATAATTCTTCAGGTTTCTTTGTGTGCACGGCATATCAGTAGTTCTGTTCAACTGCTTTTGAGTACCTCCTGAGTTACTGCTTTTGTTAAATCTAAAGTTGTCTCCTCTTCTCTGGAGATTTATGTCTGCTCCTTTCTTCACCCATGGTTTCTATTGTGCAGGAGTCCGAGCTCCTCTTCAGATTCAGCGCATTCTAGTTTCCCTGGCTTCAGT
Organism: Cryptotis parvus; assembly: GCA_021461705.1. Taxonomy (NCBI): domain Eukaryota; kingdom Metazoa; phylum Chordata; class Mammalia; order Eulipotyphla; family Soricidae; genus Cryptotis; species Cryptotis parvus. The sequence goes on from JAJIBD010005411.1 coordinate 134,891, forward strand.
GTTCTTCACTGCAAACACATGGTCTTTTTAACCCTGACCTTTAGCCTTCATTCTATCCTGCTTTCTCTACTTCTTCAACTGTTTTAATCACTAGACCTTGAATGTTTCCCCATTTTCATCTCAGCCTTCCCTAAACACCCTGTTGAAAATGGAAACTGCCTAAAGGAAGTCCTCTGCACTTCGCTGTTGGGTTACTTCCTCCAAATCACATATCACATTACACACAGTTTAATTCCCTCTTCCCATTATTTAGTATATTATAACTATTTCTACTTTGGAACAACATTCAAATTTCTAACTTTGTGTGTCTTTTGTATTGTTGCCTTAAGCAATTGGTCTTGCTCATGGATTTTTATATGAGAAAGCTTAGCTAAGTCTTGAGTAGGGCAAGTGTCTGTGTGACTAGAGGTAGGTAATATCCTGGGGGAATCGCTGTAGTGCAGGAGAGATACAGTGAATCTCTGATTTAAGACAGCACCGTTGGTTACTGAGTGGAAATATCTTGCACACTAGAATATTTAGAAGATAAAGCTGACAGGTCTTGGTGATTGCAATTGGAATAGCGGGTGTAAATTCTCAGTAGGATGAGTCTCAGGTTGAAAGAGTGACACAGTGGTTCCTAGTGCCTTCCACTAAACAATAGGAGCAGGGCTCTGGGTGTTTGTATATGTTGACAGATGCGATGACATTAATTTAAACCATAGTCTATATAGAAATTGTGCTCTCTTAATTTAATAGTAATCATTTTCTTTGAGAAATATTTGGGAATAGATGCTAATTATTATCTCTAGTTAAGAATGATCTGTGTAAATATAATACCTTAAATTAAATATTTTAAACTTTTTGGTTCTTAAATATTTGTTTATGAAATTTTGAAAATTTTGGTTTATTCTAAAGTTGCACTTTCTAATTAAGTTTAAAATCCTGGTCACAAAATACAGCATGTAAAAATTGGCCATGGGTAGAGTTAAAACATTAATTATTCAGACAGGCATCCCTGGTTATTCCATTCTTAGAGATATAGTGGCTGTCAGAATCTGTCAGCTGTATAGTTAGTGCCCTTCACAATTTATATGCAGAAATAGTGACCTTTAGAAATTTGCATAAAGATAAATTTGGCATTAGAATGATAGCTGCCAGTCATTTGAGCAGAGCAGAAGTTGTCAGCCACTAGTTAAATCACAGAGTGGGCCATGGAACAGTCAAAACCAAATGGAATATTTACAGAACAACACATTTCTTACCAAAATAAAAATAAAACCGGATTTAATAGTGTTTCATAAGGGAATAAGGAAAATGTAACCTTCACAGAATGCCCTTGGGGAGCCTGTGAATAGCTCTTTTCTCTAACATACCTGTTAAAACATTTTATGTCTTAAAATCACCAAGGTGAAAAATATATTATTAGAATTTATATTAGAAAATCACAGTGTACTTAAAAATGTAGGAAGTACTTTAAGGAGAGAATGTTAGTATTATTATAATCTCACATTTGGAATTATGTGAAAGTAGGGATAATGTTTCAGTATAATTTTTGTTATCATATAAGTAAAAGTATTTAAATATGTAATATGTGCAAAGGATTTTTACTAGCCTCGTGTTATACTTACTCATCATAAATGCATCATTTATGAGCATTTATGTAAAATATATATGTAATTGATTCCTTGAATTTATTATTAGCAGTGAAGATATACCTGAGGATATGAATCTGATGAAAGTTTTCAGATATTGTTGAATTTCCCTTTCAGGCTTTTCTTCCATAAGCTATTTATTCACTATTCTCTCTTTCATCATATTTAAAATTTATTTTAAATGTCAGATATAAGTTTGCAACTTAATGAATCTATTATTAAAAATTATTAAAGACATGAAATAATTTTTATGGCAAATACTTATTTTCAATATAGTTACATATTTAATTTCTATATATAGTAACTTGTTTTCTATCACTTCACCTAAGAAATTTATATTTTATTATATCGTTGAGAACATAAAATGAATGCCATGAATAATTTAAAAAAATATTTGAATTTTGGGGCCTCTGAGCAGTGATAAAGGGCCGTCGTCATTCCTGTCAATACTGGGCTGAGTCAGGTCAATCTATTTAAGTTTACTTAGGTATTTATTTTTCTTTCATTTTCTTTTCCTTCTCCACCTATTTCTTAACCTCCAGTATAAATCTATTGAAAACATCTTTTCTGGTTTTGATAAACCCTTACTTTGTAATGCAGTTAACACTCTTCAGAATTTTCCCAGAAAATATCTTTAAACATTCTTTACCTCAGTACTTTAAAGATAAAACAGAAAGATAGTTAAGAATTAGCATGTCATAATCCGCCTCTAATGATACCGTAAGTGACACATGGACTCAAGTGAAGCCTCCAAGAAAAGGATTTTATTTACTTTCCATCTCTCCATTATTTAACTTTATGTGCAAACCTTGAACTAAAAGTGGCTTTTTCAGAATCTTGTGTCCGGACCTGATATTTATCTGAATTTTGCCACTGCTGCCTCTTATTTGCCATGGAAGAAGAGTCAATGGTTCACTTTATAATTCTCATTTCTTCCTGAATAAGGAATCCTATAATAAATTGTGTCTGTATGCTGTAAATTTTTATATATTGGAGATCTATGCTGTAGGTAAAAGTAGCTCTTATTGAAGTACAGATTTTACACTGATTTTAATAGATAAAAGGTTGTTCACAATTTTAAAACTTGAAAATTTATTTTTCTTTATCTATGTTTTTATTATTTTATTTCATTTTTAACTTTTTAAATTTTATTATACCACTGTGAGCTAGACAATTACAAAACTGTTCATGATTGGGTTTCAGTCATACAGCTCTATAGTTCTCTTTGCTTTTCTCTGTCTCTCTGATCTCTTTGCTCTCTCTCTCTCTCTCTCTCTCCCCTTTGCATTTTGTGGCTTACAATACATTTAGGGGTTATCGTGGTATATCCCTTTGCCTACATTCAATGCTCAGTTCTAGGCCTGTATTACCATTTCCAACAATTAGCACACTAGCCCCCTCTCTGTCTTACCTCACTTCTGACTTGCACACATTTGCTATATGTAATACATGTTTAAGAAATGTTAACAAATTGATTCGTTATGTGGTGATAGGTATTATATGGCTATCTATTGTACCCATGATTATGGCTCTTTGTGTCTGTGTGTATGTGCGCATTTTTGTGAGATTTAAGGCTGTATAGAATTATATTTTCATCAGCAAAAGTAGTGTATTACGTTTTTATCACCTAAATAACTTTTATGCTGCTCCTCAATTTCTTATTGCCTACTTCCATACCAAATTTATTTGGACTGCTGCCATCTTTCCAAGAAAAACAAAACAAAGAACGTAAAACCAATCATTTCAGTGCCTCTCTAATAGTTGATATCTCCCACTTTGGAATACACTGCTGAAAACCCTAGTAATGAGGCCACAATTATTTGTTCCTGTATTTTGGACATCTTTAAACTGGCATGAAAATGCATTATGCAGTCATTTTTCTTTTGAGACTGACATGTTCTCTTCAAAATGACTCTGAGATTCACCCCTGTGGTTTATATCACTAAGTCATTTTTTTCCTTATTGCTGAGCCTCATTCCTTTGTGTGGATGGATTGTAATTAATTTCTCCATGCTCCTGTTGAATAACTCTTAAGGCATTTCCAATATTTGGTGCGAGTACAGTAGCTGTAAACATCCAGGGGTGTGTATGTAAAAGTTGTAGGCTAAGTACATAAGGGTTGGGTTGTTTGGTCATGGAGTAAATGTATGTATTGATTTCTTGCTATTATCTGATCTTATGTTCAATTCTAATTGTGGTCCTATTTTATAAATTAAATTACCATCGTTATTTTATAAATTGGTGCTTAACAGACTTTTGATTTTAAAATGTTCTATTAATTTTTCATACTACCTTGGTTATATCGATTTTTGGTGTCTGATTATTTAGGAAAATACAATAAGTCACCTAAATTTGCGGCTTGCATAACTTGTTCCTTTGGTATTTTTAATTTTATTCTGAAGTGTTTCCTGTTTCCTGTCATAAATAACAAAAATAACCACGGGAACAACATCTTGATTTCTGTTGATGCTGTTGAATAGGATATTTGGCTATTTTTCTTTCCCCTAAATAAAACTCTTGATTTTTACATAGGCAAGATTCCCATTGAGAACATTCAAAATCTGTTCCAACAGTGATCCACTAATGTTCAAGACAAGCCAGTTCAAACTCATTCAGCAAAGAATACATATGCTGAGAATTCAGTGTGATTCTTACACTGAATACTAAAATAGGAACCAAGAGAATACTAGAAGTCAGAATGAACTGTTTAGAAACCATAGCAGGTAAATCTGTTACTTATCAGAATAACCTTTCACTATGCAATTAAAGATCCTTAAGTTAACTGTTTTATGAATGCAATGCCTAATAGGAAGAATTCTGGATCAGGTTACCTTCTCTCTGTGTCTGGTTTTGCCATTAACTTTCTGTGATACCCAGGGCACATTATATAATCTCTCTGGGTTGTAGTATTCTCTTTTGCCCAATTAGTGATGACAGCACCACCTTATCCATAAAGGGCCTTCTTGCACAAAAAATAAAAAATGGATGTTGCAATTCTTTGAGGATCTTGGGTCATTGAGAAGAAAAACAATTTGTTTAAAAGTCTAATGTACATTGAAGTAAGACTGGTCCAGTATATATTAAAGGACTTAAGAAGTACTGGAAATTTTGAGAAGCATTTTATACATTTAAAAAAAAAGTCCACTTAAGCATTAAAGAACTTCAAAGTAGTGTGGATGTCCTAGTTTTCCTTATCTAGGATAAGAATAAGAATATATAGGCTAAGAATATCTGCTTTCAGTATTATAATTTACTTAATATCCTAGACTTTCTAAAGTTTCATATGTGGATAAGATATATATCTTTGTTTTAGTGTGGCATGCTTTTACGTAATATTGTAATTCGTATGTAAAAGTTTCATAATTTTTGAAACTTAATTTACTGACTATATTATTTTACTTAGTACTTACTGCCTGGTATGTATTAAACCATTATATTTGGGAGAATTCCAAAAGTTCCTACAAAAAATGCAGAAAATGTACAAGTAGCTTTGTCATAAAATGTTGACTATTATAGAAGCATGATTAAAGGACAGTAAATAATTATCTTATTTTTTTCTCTTTTAATTTATCTTTATAAGAGTCTCAGTCAGTTTTACAGAAGCAGACCTAGGTGAGAAGTATTTTATTACTAAAGTACAGAGAGTGGGCATTCTAAGCTTTGTGCTTTGACAAAATCATATCCATCATTAGAGAATAATGGCTAAATACTTCTGGGACAGTATATAATTCTTGAGATACAGTAGTGTGGAAAGATCTTTAAGAGTACAATTATGAATACATTAAGAACATTCATTATATATTACATATTAGGATACTTTGCACCCATTACTGCAGACATTATTGTGATGTTATTAAGGAGAGCTTCTCTTAGAAATCTGACAGGTAAATTAAGGGTAACATAAGACCATCATGTAAAGAATATGAAGTCAAATTTAGGAACTGATTGATTTAATTGTCTTTGAAATTTTTCTCCAGTATGTGTGTTCTCATCACTGAATAAAGGTGAAACGGTGAGTTTCTTTTAGGCTGCTCTACATAGCTTTTGAAAGATATGTGTTAAGAATCTATTTATCCCCAGAAGAACATTATTTTTCTCTTAAAACTTTATACACTGCACTTTAAATACAATTTTGTTTTTTATATTCTATCAAAGAAACGTTGTATAGCTTTTTGGTCCTAAACTGTATTAGCAGAAGAATTTAATTGCTTAAAAAAGGAAATAAAGAAATCAAATTCTTTGGGTTGCCTTAGTGCTGCCTTCAATATTCTGAGAACAATAATGCAATTAGCTAAAATGTTTATCCTCAAAATTTAATTCCTGGGGAGCATCTTCTCAAATTGCCTCTTATATGTATAATGGAAGCAAGCAGTTGTTTGCTAGCTTTGTTGCCAAAAATCGGGAATGACTAGATTTTCATAAAACGTGGTGTAATGCATGTATAATCAGACAGTCTCCTTTGTAAATTTCAATGAGGAAACTGAATTTAGTAGACAACATCTTTTTGTTATACTGTGTCTGAACGTTCTTATCCAGAAGAAATGAAGAAATTCTCAGTGTCATTCATTATTCTACAAAAGGCATTTTAAATATATTTCTTTTTCATTTCAATTTGATTTCATCCCTGATTATAGTGAGTTAGCATTATCTTTGAAGTTTTACTTTATATGTAATCTAGTGATAAGCAGTTGAAAATGAAAATTTGACATTTATTCTAAAATGGTTCATCTTATTTTTATGCTTGATCAGTAATACCATAGCAGTAGGCCCATATGATGCCACCTCCAAAAGAATTCCTAAAAGAAGATAGCAGAGGAAGTAGCTTAGAATACGTTTTTTTCATATATTGTCGGAAAGCACTGTTTCTGTGTATGACATGTAGATAATTTATGATAATTTTGATTTGCGTGCCATGCTATTTCAGTTATGTCTTGGTGCACTTATAACTAAATCATTATTAGCCCAACCCAAAATAGAAAAGAATCTGAGCAGGATAGCCAGTTATTAAATTCATTCTCAAAATATCATGGTAAATTAAATCTTTCCCTTAGAAATAGATAACAATTATCAATTTAAAATAGGTAAAAAGGTCAAAGATCAAGGCTAGTAGAAGGCTGTAGAAGACTGGGGCCGCAGCTTGCATATGTCTAGGACTTTAGTTTAATCCCTGCCGTGTTACCAGGTGCTGGGTAGCAGCAGGTGTGGATATGAGTCTATGGTGGCTGCATAGTACTGGGTGCTCCTAGTGGCCACATGCTCAGCTGTGTCCAAGCAGCACAGACATATGATATTTCCATGACCAGGTCAGTTATTTCTGGGAATGATGTCAGGGTCCCCAAGCACTCCTGGGGAGACTCCCTTCTCCATAAAAACAAATTAAAAAAAAAACAACAGAAAAAAGCGGGAAATATTTTCAGCTGGCACGAACATTAAAATGTCAATAAAGTCAGTGTATACTTCGGTGCATTACTTTATGGGTGAGGTATGGCGCCCGTGTTCATTTAGACGGGTGTTGGCAATTTTTCTTTTTTTAATTATTTCATATTAACTAGTTTGATATTTTGTTTTCATTTTATCTATTATGTTAAATAAAGTACCATGAGACACACAATTGCAAAGCTGTTGATGATCAGACTTTAGTCATACATTGTTTCAACATATATCTCTCCACCACTGTACGCTTCCCAACGCCAATGTCCCCAGTATCCCTTTCCCCACCACCTTCCCACCCTCATTGTGCCTCTATGGCAGGCACTTTTCTTCTGTGTCTTTCTCTTAGTCTATCTGTTTCTGTGTGTGAGTTTCTCTCTCTCTGTGCCTCTCCTTTTGGGCATTACAGTTTTCAATACAGATACTGAAATGTGATCTTTTTGCTCTTTCACCAAATTCAGCAATGCCTCCCATCCAGAGTGATCACTTCCAAGCATCATTGTCTTATGATACCGTTTCTATTCCATCTGCCCTTGTACTTTGGTTAGGCTTCCAACTGTGGAACAATCCTCCTGACATTTGTTTCTTTTGTCCTTGGGTGTTATACTCATACTGTTATTTTTTAATATCTCACAACTGAGTACAATCATTCCGTATCTGTCCCACTCTTTCTAAGTAATTTCATTCAGCATGATAGATACTGTTTATGTCAATCCATTTATAAGTGAATTTCATGACAATGTTTCCTAACAGCTGCATAGTATATTATTCTATCTTTTGAGGCAGTACATTGTGCTAAAGCTAAAAATTAAAGAATAATGAGCTAAATAAAGTCTCTCTTAAACTGTTCACCAAAAATTGAGAACCAAATTTGGGTTGAAAAGGTTTTTAAATTGGATTTCTGATTACCTAAGTAATGCACTGAGGGAGGATAGCTTTTCATTAGTAATGTACTAGCTGAAGTGGGTCTATCCGAACAAATTCTTAACAATGTTCTTTTTATTTTTTTTTAAATGGAATCACTGTCCAATACAGTTAAAAGGTGGTTAATGATCAGGTTTCAGTCATACAATGTTCCAATACCCATCCCTCAACCCCGTACATTTCCGACAACCAATGTCCCCTTTCCATCCTGCCAACTCCTCCAACTCCTAGCCATGCTTTATGGCGGGCACTTTGCTTCTTTCTCCCTCTCTTTCTCATTGGGCATTATGGTTGGCAATACAGATGCTGACATACTGTTTGTTCTTTTACCTACTTTCTTCTGCGAGGAAGATTTTGTTCCTCCCATGTTTCTATGGGATTGGATTTTTTTTTATGAAACTTCTATCAGTGCCTTGTATATCTTGGTATTAATCATCTATAAAGTGGTAATTGGGTAAGTAATTTTCTCAATTTGTGGGCTGTCTTTGTAGCTTGGTCATCATTTCTTTCGAACTGTAGAAACTTCTTAGTTTAATGTAGTCTTCTTTGTTTATTGTTTCTTCCACTTGCTTGGTAATCGGTGTTTCATCTTTGAAGATAAGTTAAATCTCAATGCAGTCGAGAGTTCTGCCACTTTTTTCTCCATGTATCTTGGAGTCTGATATGATTTTGATGTGACTTTTATGCCTCGTGTTAGAAGTCTCAGTTCATTTTCTTGCATGCTGCTGTCCAGTTTTCAAAGTACTGTTTGTTGAGAGACTGTTCTTGTTCCATTTCATGTTTCTTGCTTCTTTATCAAAACTAGGTGATCATATATTTGAAGGTCAGTGCTAGCATATTTCATGTTGTTCCATTGATCTGCATGTCTGTCTTTATTCTGATTCCATGCTGTTTAAATTACTACTGCTTTGTAGTATAGTCTTAAGTTGGAGGATGTGATGCTTCTTATCTTCTTTTTCCCAAGGTTTGCTGTAGTGTTCATGTGCATTTGTTTTTTCCATAGGAATATCAGAAATATTTTATCTATTTGAAAAACGTCATGGGTCCTTATTGAAACACATTGAATCTATATAATGCTTTGGGGGCATTGTCATTATGATAATGTTGACCCCCCAATTCATGAGCAGGCTATGCGTATCCATTTTCTTGCTAACACTGTTCTTAGAGTTATGTCATCAAGTGAAAAAATACTTTTATCTTTAGGTGTAGTAGAAAAGGAACTTTTATCAATGTTTAACATTAATAAAAAGCTCTAGGCTTTCTCATTTTAACATATTTACAAGCGTTATTTATACTAGATTGGGAAATCAGTAGTAAGGGTCATCCACAACTACCATTAGTGATAATGAAGTATTCAATGTTAAAAGTAAATTGATGCTATCTTTGATAATGTCCTATCACTATCACTATGACTATCTTCCCGTTCATCATCGATTTGCTCGAGCGGGCTCCAAACATCTCCTTATGTCCTGTCTCATGCTAGTAGAGCCTATGGGCATCTGCTTGCTCCAGGACCATAAAGAGCCTCAAACCATTATATTAGGTCATGTGAATGTTACTGGTATTTGGAATATCAAATACGACATGGGTAGCCTGTCAGGCTTACCATGTGGGTGGCATACTCTTGCAATCACCTATAAATAAAGCATTTATTGATGAACTGCGAGCCAGGCTGTGATAGGCTCGTCTGCTGGGTAGAGTTCTGACAAGAAGGAAGTCCGGATGAGGAAAATGGCGGTCCTCATCGAGGGGGTGTTGTCTGGCATGTTGTGAGACTCTGCTGGGGTAGTGGGTCATGGTTAGAACCCTCATCCCTCCTGGGTACCTCATGAGCGGATGGGCACAGGGAGAGCCTGTAGCATCTCTGCCCCATGTCTGTGAGTCTCTGGATCTTGATAATGTCCTACACCATAGGACATTGCTAATGTCCTACACTATAGGACACTGCTAATGTCCTACACTATAGGACATTGATAATTACCTACACTCTAGATTGTGAAATATCGAGTCTTGGTATAAGTGAACACGGCATTGTAAAACATTCAGCAACATACATTGATGCACATGCAGCAATCAAAAATTAATTACAGAAAAATTTCTGTATGTTTCTGGGAACATTTTTATGGTTTAAACTAAGACATGAGTTTAAAAAGTTCTACAAAGCCTGCCCTATTTTGGTTTAAGTTGGACAGTTTTAAACTTTTCTAAGAGTTTATATATTCAGTATCAGTAAAATATTATCCATACTGAGATGGAGACTTATATTCTTATTTTCACTTATGTTAAAAATTTACTGTCAACATAATTTATGGGGATCTAGAGGTTTGTCATTTGAAAGACTGATCTGTGACAGTATATTGTATTGTAAAACTAAAAATGAAGAGATCTCACTACCACCTTTTTTTTTTTTCTTTTTTGGGTCACACCCGTGATGCTCAGGGGTTACTCCTGGCTCTGCACTCAGGAATTACTCCTGGCGTTGCTCGGGGACCATATGGGATGCCGGGGATCGAACCCAGGCCGGCCCAGGCTGGCTGTGTGCAAGGCAAATGCCCTACCCGCTGGGCTATCATTCTGGCCCCAACTTTCCCTCTTTTTACCTTTCCTGTTACATCACATATCTTATAACCTAGTATTACATACTCTTTAATTAACTCATGTATAGATACTATAGATTTACTATAAATATATGTATTTCCAGGTATGATAATTTATGAATTATCTGTGATAACATTTATTCAGAGTTTTTGGATTTTCAAAAACTAAATTCACAATGAATGTTCAAACTGTTCAACTTTTTGCTTAGTTTATTTAATGCAGTTATTTTAAAATTTAGCCTTCTCTTGTGAGTGAGAGGGAGTAGAAAATATTTTTTGTAAATACTTATGACTAAAAGAAAATTTGAAAGGAAAATTATTTCCTTAATATATATAAAAATATAGAATAATGAATAATACAAAAATAACTATGCTTTTTTGATGTTTTTTTACAGAATGTCATCAGATGAACAACTGTTCATCCCTGAACAGTTGTTTCAACATCCTATATATTACAGAAATTAGCAACACAGTCTTCATTATACATCAAAATAAGTTTTATACTGTGTAACAGTTCACCTTTCTGTTTTTCTCAAAAATGATCTCAGTTTCAAATGAATTCTATAGAATTCATTTATTAGACAGATACCACTGAAATAGTAACCTTCCATTTTCTTGGTCAGCAGCATAGACAGTAAATAGTCAGCACAATTTGTAAAAGAAAATTGGAACTAATGTGATGATAGGAGAGCTGGTGTGACTTCATCTCCTGAGGACCTTTTTTTTTTTTTTTTTACTCCATCAAAGATCTTTAAGTAGCCCACAGAGAACTTTCAGTTTCTTACATATTTTGCTTCTTCATTCCTAGTTAGCTGTTTCTTTCTTTTTTCTCTTCTCTTCACTAACTTTTATTCTCTTTTATACCACATAGCTAGAATATCAGTTTTGCAGCATGTTGGTGGATGTTTGTATTGTTCATTCTTCAGATCTTCTAACAATTTTTGGAAAAATTTAAATAACCTCAGCAGTTGCAAATATAATTTGAAAATAATTTTTATCTTCTGACAGCCAAATGTGTGTCTAATCTCCATATTTATAAAAGAGAATTTTGAATATTATATTGAAAACAAATGCTGCTAGGTATTTTATTTGAAACTATAGTTTGCTTATATAATTGTAGAACTAGAATGGATGACAAATAAAGTGGTCACTAGAGAACTATACCGTGCTATATTTTTTTGCAGGTAAGTAAATCTGGACTCAATAAGTATATATTCTGTTGAAATTTTTGGAGTGAACCATTTTTCATATTATTGTAAAAGCCTTTATCACACCCAGAAGGCTAGAAAGCTTCATGGTGAAATAATAAAGTGATGTTTGTTTTGATACATTTTATTTTGCCTTAAGAAAAAGATCATCCAGCACTGCTTCTCTGAAACTACATCTGAAAATATGTTACTATTCTTTGGTACACATTCCAGAGTGAAAAATAAGAAATAGTGAGATGAATTTGGTAAGAAATAGGTGAGCTGTAAATAAGAAAACAGCTTTGTTACTACAGAACAATAAAATACTGTTTTATGTTTGCCTTCTGGTTTTTTACTGAAAAAAAATTTTTTTTGGGGGGACTCTTGTTTGGATATAAGACTTAAGAATGATTACCACCTCCTTGTTTGTGTTGCTGGTAATCTCTAGCACAAACCAACTCAAAGTGTTTGTTAGTGACAAATTACCTAACATAAAAAGGGATTTTATATACATTGTTTTCATCCATCTCCTGTTCCCAAATATTGATTACTACTGGTAAATTAATGTTTGTATTAACATATTTTTGGCTGTACTAGTTTTCCCAAGAACTCAACCATTTTGACTTCCTGTGAACTTTAATATTTAGTTTAGGTTTTGTGCCACACCTGGCAGTGGTCAGACTTATCCTGAGTCTGACAACAGGCATCACTTCAGGAGGGGCTTAGGGCTTAGGGGCTTAGGTACGGGGGCTCAAATCAGGAGCTGCCACTGGCAAGGACAATTCAATTTCTTATCTGCTTTATCGACTCTTGGGCTCTTCCTGCCTATTTTATCCCCTAACTCAGATTTTGGTACAGAATACATTTTTGAATTTTTGAAAAGCTTGGTTTCTTTGGTATATTGCTGAAATACAACCACCATATTAAAAGGTATGGATCATATCTAATATCAGATTGAATCGGATATGATTCAGTAAGAACTGATATAGAAAGGAGGTAAATGAAATAATTTCATTTTTTTGCATCTTTGCCCTCTTTCCTCTTTTGCACCTATCATTTTCCCGATTCAACTATCTTCCCACCATTGCCTTCATCATATTCACCAAACTTACTTTTATCCTTTATTTTTTTGCTATAAAAATAATTTAGTTTACACTCTGGTTACATTAATTCCTTCACATATTCTAATTGTATTTAAGTGACCTGAATGAACTCTTTATGGGGTTGGACAATCCCTTGTAAGTAGAAGTAAGAACATATAGATTATTTGCAGAGTCAGACATTATTAAAATTATTCACTAAAATGTCAAAATAGTGTTTACATTAAAATGATTTGAATTAGTGATAACTAACGAGCATAAATATCAAATAAACTGTGAAGCCCCAGAATAGAGATGATTTCTTCACATTTTTATTGCAGAAATTAGAATTAGTTAGATAAAAGCATTGAGGACTGCTTTACTACTTGCTTTGAAAGGGATTTATGTTTCAGTATGACTTTTTAAAGCACATTATTGTCAGTATGTAAAAAGGGTTTGGGAGAAGTGGGTATATTGGCCATACCCAGTGTTGCTCAAAAGTTTCCGTAAGAGTGGTTGGCGACCATGTGTGGTGCCAAGATTTGAACCCTGGTTGGCAGCATTCAACACAAAAACACAGTTGCCCTCTAGCCTGAAATCAAGTTTTTTTTTAAAGAAAAACCACTTATCAAATAACATAAAGACACTTATCTGTATTTCATCTTTGAGTTCAACCATCTCTTTTCAAAAGTAACCATATAAATGCTGTGTACACTTTATATTTTGAAGGTGTTTAGTGTGTTACTTAAAAATGTTATTAAATAATAGAAATATTTCTTTCACTGCATAGAAAATGCTAAATCAACATTTAACTACTAGTAGTATTTCTGATACTTCAACTCATTTTTACTCTCTTCTAACTTTCTTGATCCCAATTTTGACCAGACATTTCTGAATATTGAAATTAATGACTAAGGTATTGTCCTGTTCTTACATGAGTCATATGGTAATATTTTTTTCTTTCTCTCTAAAATTAAACTCTCTCTCTTGAGATTTTGTACTTAGCAAAGGATGTGATTCATGTTTACTCATATATGATAAAAGAGGCAAATTGTTCTCTCTTAGTGACAGAGTATAATTTCCAAATTTCATATGCTTTGTTGTCTAATATGATAAATTCGTACATAGTCAGTGAGTTCCAAGGCACATGATTAGTACAACTGTGCAACTGTGCTTTGATATGATTTTCCTTAAAGACAAGTAATCAGCAAGAGAACATATGTTTCCTTAATGGAGTAGTGAACGTTTATCAACTACTAGTATTCACTAAAAAATGGAAGAAAAAATTAAAAAAATCAAGTTGAATTCTTAAATGTCAGGTAAATGCAAAGATTAACAAATATTCTATTTCATTGTTATTATTTAGCTGATTTAATTTCATGTTGAATAGAACAAAGTAAAAACAGTAACTAGAAATGCAATTATTACAAGCAGATCCAAGTAATTAAGATGTTATATAGTAACAACACTACACACTACATTGATTACCTTAGAATAAAGATTTCCAAACTTATTTAGACTACTACTTCCTTCTAAAATAAAAGCATTCACTCAAGGGCTCCCTATAAGCCTACTTTCTTTAAGTGAATAAACAGAAATCATCTCCCAGTTGCATCCTAGGTTACTACTGCCCTCCTGAATCATCTACCCGCAACCCTCAGTGATACAGCCCACTGTGAAAACACTGCCTGATTATTTTCTTCCATTATGAAAGCCTTTGCTGTATTTCAACCTACAAGCAAAAAAAATACAGAACTGAACCAAGTTGTATAGTATATTAAAAAAAGAAAAGGAAAACCTCTTCTGGAGGAGGCTAGAAGTCAACTAGCAACAATTCTTCTGTATAAACCAAACATTTTATGAAAGAGAATCATCACTATATATTGTTCGAGATCCCTGTGAATAAATAGCAATGTGAGGCTATAGTAGTCAGTGTTCTTTATTCTCTCCAAACCAGTTATTGTGCTGCTAATTAGAATTGGATATTGGTGGTAGTGGAAATGAGGGTGAGTATCAATGTTACTTTGTGCTAAATTTTAATCACACAAGTTAGGACATTCAGAATTATGGTTTCCATAGAAACCACAACACTGAGCCCTGTGTGTAGGCATTACAGTGGGGGTCTTTGATTAGAAGAAAGTAAACCAGAAGTGAAACAAAATGCTCCATATGTGAAGCTAAAGTTATCGGGGAAAAATTTCCAGCTCCCTTGTTCTTAATTATATTTGCTTAATAGTATGTCACGTGTTCTTGCAGTTCGTGAAAGAACTGTTGTAATTCTCCTGGGGGTGCTGTGTTTTCATTAGAATTTATATGATTATTTTTATAGCACCTTTTAGATTTCAAATCTGTTTTATTTTTACTTTAAAAAGTGTATTGAATTTGGCTTTGGGGGTCTTATGTGTAATAATTTTTTTTCACTAATACTAAATGTGTGCAGGTAGAAGTGTTTTATTGTTTTTTCATATTGTATTTTTGAATATTTTATTTACAGCAGTTGTTGAAATTTTCATTTTTATTTAATTAGATTTTATCATCTACAGAATCATCAAGCAAAGAGATGAAACTAATTTAGAGAAAGTAGAATGTGGTTCTCATAAATCCTTTAATTAGCAGTAGTAGTTGTAGTTGACCATTAAAGATAAAATGTATTTGGGTAATTTTTTATGTAGAATGTGTTTTATGATAGAATGTTGGCAAATATCATTAAACCACTTTGTTGCTTTTTACATAATTTTTACTAGAAGTTTAGTAATTTAACAAACTAGAAGCTTGTTATGTTTTTACATACTTTTTACTAGTTCATTATAAAATAGAAAATTAAAACTTGACTGTTTTTATATATTAGGTTTAAGAAAAGGGCTTTGTTCAATTCAATATATTTTGAATATACTGTGCATAAATAAAGTCAATACATTTGAATATATTGTACAAGATATACATTGATAAATACATTGAACATGGAGATATACATTGAACATGGAGACGACCGTTGGACTAGAGCCTTACCCACTGGATCCCACGGGATGTCAAATGATCACATGGTCGCCCACCTAGCATATGGTCAGACTTCTTCATCAAGACCCTGAACGAATGGTTTGAGGCTCTTTGTATTCCTGAAGCAGCCAGATGCCATTGGGATACACTGGAACGTGATAGGGTCACATGGAAATGTTACTGGCACCCGCTCGAGCAAATCGACGAATAACGGGATGTCAAGTGATCAAGTGATACATTGAACATCAAGTGAAACATTTGAATATGTTGTAATACAGAAATTTTTCTGTACTACAACAGGTATCTGCATTAGGGGAATTAGTTTTCATACTTTGTTAAACATCTAAGAAGTGTTTGCTTATGATGTTCTTTATTATCCTACTTTGTCATCATCAAGAAGGTTTATTGACATTTTATTGATAAGGACAGTTATTCACTTGGTATATTTTCATCTTTAAATACTATGTGCATAGTACTTTTAATGATGGAATTGAAAACTTATATTCAAATTTATTTTGTATTCAGTAATTAGTTGAATGCCATAGTTCAGACTTGAAAACAATTGCCATTTTATTGATCCTTAATCAGTTATTGTGGTTAGGAACATTTTAGTCAATATTTTTGACTTTTCTTTTTCTTCCTTTTTTATTGAATCACTGTGAGATAGAACATTACAGGCTATTTCCTCATAATTGGGTTTCAGTCATACAGTGTTCTAATATCCATTTCTCCACCAGTGCACATTCCCAATACAAATGCGCTGTTTCCTTCTCCAAACCCTCACAAAACCTGCCACTAGGGCAGACACTTTTCTTCTCTCTCTCTTACCCTCTCTCTCTCTCTCTCTCTCTCTCTCTCACTTGTTCTCTCTCTGTCCTTTTGTTTATGAGGTTTGCATTGGATACTGATGTTTTTTCACGCTTATCCTTTGACAAGAAGTGTGTTCCAGTGTTTGGGCACATGACTCACTTGTGTATGTCCTTAGGTTTGATTGCTTATATCTCCAACAGACAAATCAAATTGAAATAGACAATATGTCATGAAAAGCTCTAGTTTTGATTTTTCTGCCATTACAAAATGTAAGCCAAAAATTGTTTCTTTTTTACAGTGGTGGAGGGTCACAACCCAAAGTGCTTAGGGCTTACATTTCTGAGCTCAGTGTTCACTCCAGGAATGTTTGGGGGACCATATGTAATGCTGAGAATTGAGCCTAGGTCTCCACCACACACACACACACACACACACACACACACACACACACGTTTCTGCTCCTGTGTAGTTAATCTGTTGACAGAAACTGCTAGAATATTTTCACTAATTAATGTAAAATTGTAAAGTAAATCCACTTATCTGAAGAAAAGAATAGTATTGTCATTATTTATTTAATAAATAGTATATATGCATAAAATCTTATTAATAGATTCAGAGGTCTTCTGGAAGTCTGAAGTGGTAGACTCTTGTGTGAAAGTGTAGCTTGTGATAAACACCAAAGAAAAAGCAGAATAAAATAAAAGAAGGAAAAGAAAGAAACGTTGTCACTGTAGAAACAATCTATAATAATTTCTGCTTTGTTACTGAAAGGGAATCTCTCCCTTATCTTTTCAGTGGTAGTTTGAGTTTCAGTCTATAAATTTTAGGCACTCCATGGTTTATTAAAGATGACGCTAGTTTGAATCACTGAATGAGAATCATGCCATTTAATACTTATTTTCTTTATTTTCAACATTTAATAATATTGAGAATATTTGGGTGCATTATTCTTACTCTAGGAATAGAAATATGTTCTTTTACTCTATCAATATCTTTCATTACCAAGAAAAAATTAAAACATTATATTATATGTATATATGCACATTATGATCTACATAAATACAACATTTATTTTTGTCCTTTGCAAATATATGTGACTCACACCAGCCAAAGGTATAATATATGTATATTTTCAACATATAAGTAAAGATGTGCCAGAATAATTATCAAGCAATGACAGTTTGGGGAGATATATTTTAGAATACTTGTTTTTCTAGTGTCCTAATGTAAAAGGGAATCTAAAAATTATGATAATAAAATTATAGGCTGTATATAGACATCACGTAAACTAAAATTGGATATTGTGTTTAACTTTCAATCTATTTGCTCATAATATTTTTGCTAAATCCTTTCTCTGTCTCTGACTTAAATTCACAAACTTTTTTCACAGTTAAGTCTTTTGAATGAGAATATATTGAGGAGGAATTCTTTAAGAAGTCTAGACTTATTTTTACTTCCTCAATAGGGAGAAAATGAAAATGAAAATTTGTGACTGCATTGGAAAATGAAAAAAAATCAGAAGCTTTGACAAATTACATATGTGTGAATGTCATTTTTAATGTTTAATTAGTATTGTGGCAACTTTGCATTTCTTCCTATGTATAAATGACACTAAAATTCTTTGAGATGTATGATATGTAAAATCCATGCATTGAACTTTATTAGTTGAAATATATGTGATCGAAAAGCATATGTTTAGCAATATCCAAAGATTCTTTAGCTCAGTTTTGTGATAACATTGCAAACATTTTTTGAAAAAAAAAAAACTAAAGCTTTCTTATGGGAAGAGACTATTTGTTAAATTAATTGGAAAATATCACTGTACTCTAGTGTGAAATCCTTTATTTAACTTTATTCGAATTCATCTTATCCTGAAACAAAAAAAGATGTAAATATTATGGGTAGGTATTTGTACTAACTTGAATTTTAAAATATATGTATATTTAATTTAGAAATGGAAAATAGAATTTAGAATTAGTTTTTGATTCTAACCACCAATTTTTTAATGTTGAGAGACTTCTTTGTATTTAATGCAAAACATGTTTTTCACATTGCAAAATGCTAAACTTTCTAAATAATTAAAATTACTCAGTACAGTGGTCAGCCACAAGCAGAAAAAGAATTCAGTTTGATCTGTATAATTCAACATGTGTTTGTCACTATAATGTTAAGTCTACCAGAAACACCGTTTCCCAGATGTGACTTATAGTTACATTATATTCTTATTTCAGTAAGTTTAAAAAATAAAGGATATTAAAAAGAACAAACTTCATGGAGTTACATATTCATTTATTGAAATGGTAAAGAACATAGTGAAGGTAATTTCCATTTATTGAGGAAGTCATGGACATCTGTTATTTGTACCTATATTACTTGTTTTATATTCATATTTAACTTAGGAAATCAGGTTTATTTGTTCCTCATGGTATAGATTAAAAAAACTGTGGATTAAAATAATAACAAAAACAAAACAACTTGTGGAAAGTAACACAGATAACTTGTGAGAGCTTTGGAAGTAACAATGCTTTAAACTCAATCTATGTTGCTATTCAAGTTATGGTTAACTCTAGGCCATTTTTAAAGAGTAATTTGAGTGACTCAGTTTCACAGGTTAAATAACTTAATTCTTTTAAATTTTAAGAAGGGTCTATAAGCTGTTTTATAATTTGCATAATTTGAAGATAATATATGTTTTAGAAAACTTACTTGGGTGATTTTGGTAAATTTGTTAAGTGTCTTTAATGTAATTTTATTTTATATGTTGATAATGCATGACATATAAAATAAAATTACATTAAAGACACTTAACAAATTTACCAAAATCACCCAAGTAAGTCTTTCTCTAAAACATATATTATCATCTTAAAATTTAAAAAGAATTAAGTTATTTAACTTAATTTTATTTTATATGTTGATAATGCATGTTTATAAAAATGTATCTTTGTAATATATTTCAAAGGTTTATTTTATTCCTAAGTTGTCTTATGCTTTTCTTATTTAATAAAACACAGCAGGGTAAATAACCTAGCTGATATATCATTGGAATTATCCAGCCATTGCAATATTAAGCTATCATGTTTGGAGAAACAAGGTTTCATATATTTTAGCTGTAATGTATTTGTAGCAGAAATAGATTGTGCAACTTATATGGCATGATAGGTTAATAATATAAAACACTGTTAGTATTGTTCTTAAATAGGTGAGTTAATTTTCTATAATGGACAAATGATGTCATTGGCATTTTCTTTGGTTAATGCCAATATGCTGTTTGCCACAAATTATTGTGTAGACAGACTATCATAAGTGTATATTTTCATATTACACTGAAATTAAAAATAAAAAATATGATCTTATTAATATCATTACTTTAGTCTAATTTGTTTAGACTTTGTTTATTACGTTGGTACATTTAAATTAGACAGTAATTGGGCAAGTAAGTTATAAGGATTTTTGTACTTTAGGTTTAGTGATAAATTTATATTTATTGCCTAAATCTGTTGAAATGAAGCCTTATAATGCTTTGCTATAAATTGTGGACCGGACCAATAGTCCAACTTGTAGAGTGTTTGTCTTGCATGCTGCTGTCCTGTGTTCGATCACTGGCATCCCATATGTTCCCTTGCTTAGTTCCAGGAGTAATTCCTGAATGCAGAGTCAGGAGCAAACCCTGAGCACCGCTGGGTGTGACACAAAATTACTCTACTATTTATTAACGAATTAGTAGTGAAGGCATTTCGAGGTTTATTTCTTTTTCTAACTGGAAACCGTATTCAATATACACATTGTATCCACATGAAAAAAACTGCATTTAAAACTCTGAAAACAATATGCTTAAAATTGACTTGCAGGAATAAATCCCGATAATTTTCAAATATTAGTTTTAATTTTGCTCCCTTAATGAGAGCCTGGTTGTGGGGAAAATCTAACTGTACGTATATGTAGAGTAAATAATTGAATTTCCTGGGGACTGGAGTGACATCACAGCGGATGGGGCATTTGCCCTGCACACAGCTGACTGGGTTCAATCCCCAGCATCCCAGATGTTCCCCAGCATTACTGTCTTCCTGTTGTACATCAATTTGCTTGAGCAGGCACCAGAAACATCTACATAGGCCCTGTCACAAGCAAGTGTAGCCCAAGGGCATCTGCTTGCTCCAGGGACAGGAAGAGCCTCAAACTATTCTTCAGGTCATGAAATTGAGGTCCATAATTGTTACTGGTTTTTGGCATATCAATAAAACATGGGTAGCTTGCCAGGCTCTGCTGTTCCCCAGCATCACCCGGACTAATTCCTGAGTGCAGATCCAGGAATTACCTGAGCATTGCCGGGTGTGACCCAAAAAAGCAAAAAACCAAAAAAAAAAATTGAATTTCCTTTTTTTTTTATCTTATTATACTCTGAACTTCAAGTTCTGAGCGTTATACAACTTTATTTTTATATGCTGATGGTGTCAAAGGGTTCTCCTTAAAAGCTAAAGTAAATTTCACTTTATTTTGCTTTGCTTTGCTCTTCCTTTTCTTTCCAACTGCCTTATAATGACAGTTCCTCTACCTTATGGACAATGTGCAGGACTTGGGAAAGGCAAGCAATAGAGTTTCAAATACCAAAAGATGAAGAAGTCTGGATTAGCTCATATGTAATGTATATACTTTAACATTAATTTCACAAGTGCCTGCATTGAAACTTATAAAAATTCTTACAGCTCTTGGCCTGCAATCTCAAATATAAATGTTTGTGCTTTTAACTGAACTCATCATTAAAGGATGAGTGAATACGTAAATGAAGTGTTTCTTTTGTAAATCAGAGGGAGAAATAGATTAGTTTCCCATAACGAACACTTTGTAGACTCTATGAAGAATGTATTTGGTAAATAGCCATTTCAATACCCATGATTGTGAGAGTTCCTATTACCTCATGGTTTATATTATTAGCACCTGGCAGGGCCAAGGGAGGGGAGGGAGGCGGAGGAAGGAAAGGAAAGCATACATATGAAGCATACAGAAACTAGGTACCACTGTGTATAAGCTGAGGGGTGAATTTCAGAGAAATTTTGCAAGATTTACATTTAGGAAGGGTTTTTAAATATCAGATTAAGTCAAATGTTTTCTTTTACGTAGTTTCTTTTGGTGACATTTCCCTTTCTATTTGCCCCACCAGTTAATTCCAAATGTGCCAGGTTTTTAGGTAGGCCCTTTTGCTGAGCCCCAGCTGACCAATGAGAAGGCTATTTTAAACTACTGAACCTGCGCCTGGGTATTTGCAGCCCGTGAGGGTATTAGCCATTTTTTTCATCTTTTTCCCACTTGTCTGTGGCCTGTAAGACTGCCTTGTTTCTGACTGTACAGAAACTAATTTGATCTTTCCCTGCTTATGAGAGTTAGTACTAGAAGCCCAACATCTATTTTCTATCTCTTCTGGGACTGAGGGTTGAGGTTGGAACACAGCCTAGTTTTTTCTCTGAAGCCTGGTGAAAATGGCCCATACTTACTGGTTTTGAAGTTGCAAATTAAATAATGTAGTGCAGCTATATAGAGTAACAGATGATAGTTAGTTTTAAAATTGTTATCAATTTGTTTTAAAGTTGAAAACTGTATAGTTTAAAAATTATACATATTAGTTTTTTAAGACATTAGAAAACTTATATGTGTATTTTTACAAATAGATGTTTAAATCTGAAATGAATAATAGCTCGGTTTTAAGTTTAAGTTGAATTAGGAAATGTGTGAAAGAAATGTGTATTGTCTCATGCTAAAATAACATATTATAAAGCCTTTTTGTTGAATGAAAATATTCTTATAGATTAATATTTTCAGAGCAGTGATTAGTAATGAAGACTATTGATGTCTTTCAGCTATGTTGAATTTTAAGTAGAAATAATGTAATTTTCTAGCTAATACTGTCTACATGTAGTTGCTGTAGAAGCCTGATACTGGCATTTTCTGCCTGGTTTAGTTTTTCTTGTTTATAAAGTTTCTCTCCCAGTTATCTTTAATGAAAACATAGATATTCTTCACATAAATAGGAAATAACAAAGATGTCCTATTTGGAAATGTTACCCATGGTTATATTTTCTCTGTTTTCCTTTGCCAAGCAGGAGAAATAGAATTTATATTCTGATCTCTGTCTGCATGTATATACATATGTGCTGTACTGTAATAACTTAATTAGTTCATAACCCTAAAATAATATTTGTGAAAAAATAGAAGACAGACTTTCATAAAAATAAATTTTGTGTGGTCTAAATATTTCTGTAACAGAAAAAATTATTTCATTCATTTTCATTATTTATTTCATTTAATTTATGTCTGAGTCTCACCTGCCAGTGCTCAAGGCTTTCTCCTGGATTAGTCCTTAGGGAGCACTCCTGGCATGGTTCAGCAGAATCTGTGGAATGCCAAGGACTAAGCCCAGGTCGGTTGCATGTGATGCAGCTTTTTTACCCACTGTCCTCCCACCCCCATCTTGCATTCTGTTCTACATTAATTTTAGAAATGGATAACATTAAGCCTTTATTTTTCAAAATTGAACAAGGAAATAAAATATTAAAAAATCTACAAGGGCACAGGTAATCAGAGCCTTAGAGTGTGTCTGCTTAAAGTCTTGCAATCCTGTGTTCATGACTTCAAAACCTGGGGTTACTATTGTGATTAGCTGGTTTTTCTGCTATTTGAGCCTGGAATTCTTGCGCTGTGTGATCCATGTGTCCTGACCACTCCTTCCTCCCAAAGAAACCTCCTCCCGAAATTCATTTTGAAAGCATGTTTCTAAAGATTTGTAAACATGACTCCTATAAATAATCTAAATGATTTTTATATTTGTTTCTCCTTATAAAAGTGAAATTATGGACAATTATTCCTCCTCTCTTGTCTCTCTGTCTTCTCTCTCTGACTCTCTATGTCTCTGTCTCTTTCTCTCTCTACATATATAGTCTAATTTTAAAGCTTCTAAGACTCATTTATCTTACTATACTATTTTTCAGAGAAATGAATCACTCAGTGCTTCTTCTTGGAAATGTACCTTCTTTAAACAAACACACAAAAAGTGTCTTCCCTTGCTTGGGTGTCTTCCCTTGCTTGAGTGGCTAATACTATTTCCGTGGTTTATTGCAGTGATGTAGGGGCAATGATGGGGATTGTTATCATCCATTTTGGCAAACAGTTATTGAATAATGTAAACCTTTCAAAAAAGTGTTACCTTTAAATTTTAAATGTGAGTTTGAATTTATTCTTTCATGGAATTAAAACAGTTCAGAGTTTAGAAGGATTACCAACTTTTAGGGAAGAGCTAACATATTGTAGTTATATTTTCTATTTCACTGAGGATAGCTATACAAGACCTTTTTTTAAGTCCTTCTGGAATGGAACAGGGCTAACATTGTTGAGGGTACATGCCAACCTGACTGAGCATTAAATGAGGCAAAAGATACACAGACAACCCTTTAATTATTCGAACCATATCTGGGGGAGGAAAAAAAAAAATGGAAAAAATAAAGAACCCCGAGCAGGGCTGGGGAGGGAGGGAACCGACGTGGGGGATGGACTGGCGGATGGGGCTGCACACTGTTTGACCAAACCCAAATATGACTTTTTAATTGTATATCTTTGTAATTTTAAAAATAAAAAATTTAAAAAAAATAAAAGATACTACCTTGAAAAAAAAGTCCTGTCTGTCTGTGTCAGTATCTACTTACTTTTAATTTTGAATAAAGAAACCTGCTAAGCAAGCTTTTTAGCAAATGTAGAGTAAGAAAAGCTTAAGCTCTGAAAGTTATTTGATTCCAGTTATTCAACATATGAAAAGGATTTATGTTGAACATTTTAAATAACATATTTTGTAACTTTGTCTTTGTAATTTTGTAAACACGGGATTACATTCGGTCTACAAATAAGCTGGGTCTGAAGATATAGTACAACTGGTAAGATACTTGCCTTGCATGTGCTGACCCATCTTTTTTTATTTGTCTTTTTAATGCCCAGCACCTTTTTTATTTTTATTTTTTTGCTTTTTTTTTGGGGGAGGGGTCACACCCGGCAATGCTCAGGGTTACTCCTGGCTCTGCACTCAGGAATTACACCTGGCGGTGCTCGGGGACCATATGGGATGCCGGGGATCTAACCAGGGCCGACATGGGCCAGCTGCATGCAAGGGAAAAGCCCTACCAGCTGGGTTATCGCTCAGGCCCCCAGCCCCTTTTAGAATTACCTAAACTCCTGGATGTGATTCCTAAGTGGAAAACAGGGTATGGTCCAAAAAAACAAAACAAGACAATAAACAGAAGATAAGCTAGATAAGTAGTCTTTCCTAAAATAAGACCAAAAGCTTTAGTATTAAAATTAATTTGTTATTACAGTTGCTGAAAACATAGTTTTTTTCTCATTCTTTAGCACATTAGCTATACTTGTTTCACTCTCCCTTCCCATTTTATTTATGAATCATATATACAAAGTATTGTTAAGAATTTCAAGTTGTTTGCTGAGTCACATTACAATGTTAGCACATTAAAATGCTTTTGAGCATTGACCTGTGTGCTGTGATACTTAAAGTTATCTCAAATCCCTACTGGTTCCTCTCAAAACTCTCCTTCTTTGGAACTTTAGTCTGTATTGTTACACCTAGGCAAGGTGTTGTTAAGCCTTTAGTCTGTATTGTTAAACCTAGGCAAACTTTAGCCTTTGCCTGTTTAATAAAGTTTAGGTATAGGACTATAGTTTATTCAACTTTGCTTACCTGTAATAGTTTGTTTATAAATTACTACATTGCACTTTTCTAGTTCTTGGTCATGTACTACAAACTTTGAGTCCATTTTGGTCTACACGCTGTTAGTATTTTCAGGTTCCAGTTTATTATGTCCCAGCACTGCGATAATGGACTAAAAATAAGCCTAAGTCAACTTTTCCTTGTTTTAATTTTGAATTCTGGAGTCTTTATTCCATCTGCCTTAATTTCTCCATCTTTCACACTCCCCTTATTTTTGTTTTATATATACTTTCTGGGCTTTATTTATTTAATTACATAGGATCAGAGAAAATAGCACTGGAGTTGTTTCTTACCTCACAGGTGTCTGACTTTGGTTCTATCCAGTGCACCATATAGATGTGGTCACCAAACCCCTCCAGGAGTGATCCCTAAGCAAAGACAGGAGCCGTCAGTTCTGACATCTCAGTGTTTGACTATATGCCCAAATATAAAAGACAAAACAAAACAACAAAACTGGGGCCGGAGAGATAGCCCAGTGGGTAGGGCGTTTGCCCTGCACTCAGCCGCCCATGCCTGCCCGGTTCGATCCCGGCATCCCACATGGTCCCCGAGCACCGCCAGGAGTAATTCCTGAGTGCAGAGCCAAGAGAAACCCATGAGCAATGCCGGGTTTGACCCAAAAAAGCAAAAAGCAAAAAAAAAAAATAAATAAACAAAAACTCCCCACAATGGAATAAATATGTGTACATTTTTTTCCTAATGTCAGGAGTTTCTCCTCTCTCTTTTTATTTAGCAGTTTTAAATACTACTGCAAAAATACAAAACATGTCATTTTGATGTTTTATAGTAATACATATGGATTATATGACTTAGGAGAATGTGGGTCATTGCTAAAACTTTCCTATCAGTAGATATGTTAAAATCACATGCTACTCTGTTAAAATATAAATTTGCCTATGAAAGCCTGATTAGTGAGGCATAATTTAAAAGACGTTTGCATATTATTAATTATAGACTTCAATTAAATTTCAACTGTATTGCTTTAATTTTCCTTTTTAAATGGGAAGTATTTTTCCATTTATTCATTTATCAAATTGTTTTTCAGACATTGCCATTTTCAGTTTACTTGAAGAAAGCATTTAAGAGTGAGCTACGGTTTGATCCTCTTTATATGTGAAACCGTATACAACAATTCTGTCTTTCTTTCTTTCTTTCTTTCTTTCTTTCTTTCTTTCTTTCTTTCTTTCTTTCTTTCTTTCTTTCTTTCTTTCTTTCTTTCTTCCTTTCCTTCTTTCTTTCTTTCTTCCTTTCTTTCTTTCTTCCTTTCTTTCTCTCCTCCTTCCTTCCTTCCTTCCTTCCTTCCTTCCTTCCTTCCTTCCTTCCTTCCTTCCTTCCTTCCTTCCTTCCTTCCTTCCTTCCTTCCTTCCTTCCTTCCTTCCTTCCTTCCTTCCTTCCTTCCTTCCTTCCTTCCTTCCATCTGTCTTTGTTTCTTTCTATATAATTGTGTGTCTGCTTATTTTCCTTATACTTTCCCTTAATTATTCTAGGAATCATTGCTAAATCTCTATTAGAAATTTAGGTTCTAGTAAAAATTTGTTATTTCAATTTTTATCATACTTTTAAAAAATTCTGTTTACATTTTCTTTCCAGCTTAACATTTTCAAAATTAATGTAGATCATAATATTTGAGCAAGTGTTCCTCTAAACTCTGCTAGATCTGATCCATGAATACTATCAGGAGTAAGATCTCAGCACAAATACTGTGACCCCCAAAGAGATAGTGAATATATTTATCTTCTAAAATTATGACACACAGACATCAAGGACTTCCTAGATTCCTCACAGGATTCTGTATGTTATTTTAATTTTTTGTCAATGATTTAAGAAAAGAGGATCATCAGACAGTCCTTTTCCAGGGCATTTACAGATAAACAGTGTTTGACTAAATGTTTAAAACCTAGTAGGAATGATTTAGATAGGTGGTAACAATGTAGTGAATCTGGATGTAGGTCAATATCAAGATAGTAACTGCTTTTTGTTATGTGTTGCTGTGCAGAGTAACCTTAAAAATAAGCATTTTGTGAGCTTACATTTTTATTTCTTTATTTTTTTGTAGCATTCCCGCATTGATCACTGGAGTTGTTTTGCTTTCTGCACAAATTTTATAAAATGGATATTTTACAAAAGTTTTGACAGGTGTATTAAAAATAAATTGCAGTCTGCTTGTGATTATTTTATGTTTGTGGTAGTTTTGGAGAAAATTTTAAAAATTCACAATTTTGTTAGCCAGAGTGATAACTTTCTCCTTACTTTCAATATGAGAAATTAAATATAAAATTTTAATATAATTGAAGATTCATGATTTTTACTTAAATTGAGTAATTTAATTGGATAATTTTACTTAAATTGGACAATTTTACTTAAAATTGGATAATTTTCCTCCTTGAAAGTAGTATATGGAATGTAAGAATTGATGGAGGATATTTGTTTGGAAGTAAGCGTTTTACTGATGAGGTAATATTGCACAAGGGATCAGATTCCTTGTACAGTGGTGGTATGCAGGGCCATGTCAGTCTCCAACAATATTGGGGTTTGTCAAGTTTCCTGGACACACTCTGGGGCTGATGACCAAAGAACTAAAGACTAAGAGTCCAGTGTAGATAATTCAAAAGTGTTTTACGTCTGCCAAATTCACTTCTACACATACCAAGTACAACTGACCATATTCTCTGACCAAGAATGTTGATCCAGAGCTCAGCTACACATGTGAGTGCCTCTAAACCAAGTTTTTTGTTTCTTGACTGCCAAAGCCAAAAGTATCTTGTGGTTAGGGCCTCACAAAGTCACTAAAGTCAAAACCAAGATGTCTTAGGAGATGCTAATGTAAAGAATTGTTTCCTTCCTTCCAGGACATTTTCTTAAGCAAACACATCTATAGGGTGTCTGTTCATTGGGAAATCATGTCATATTGTTCAAACTATGTTCCCCATGCTAGACTGATATCTCATTCCCGCACAAAATCATTTGTCTACTCTGCTCCAGTGCAATTTCTTAAGTGCTCTTGCTCTTAAGAGCAAGAAAAGCTTTTCATACTGTCAATCCCTACAGGCTTGTCTTATGTGAGGCAAGCTAGTATTGTCTTTCCTTTAATCTTTATAGAGCTGAATTCCCTAAGGGTGAGCCCATCTCATAGCCAGGGTGAATTCTTCCTGATACCATGTAGTCTCGTGTAGGGACCCTGGGGTATAAGGAAATGTATCCAATTTAGATTGTACTGAGGCTGATAGTTAGAAAATATGATGGAATGTCCAGGAAGTATTACCCTAGAGTCAAACTGACTCATAAGTGCCTTTTCCTACCATCCTTTTGTGTTTACACAAGAAAGAGATCTCTTTGGCATAAAGTTCAGGCCTAAAGTTATGCAAATGGCTTATATGGAGGAGATAAGATCCAGGGCTAATGTCCAGGCATCACCTGACAATAATAGACCAGTGAGCTTTAAGTAATCATTTGTTGAAACAATGATATTACTAAATTAATACTGCATTATGACATTATAGAGGATCCAGGTGTGCTTTATTATGAATTAATATTTATATGATATTATAGGTTCACCATTATGTGTCTTAATTTCATCCTTCACCATATCATTAACCTCTGTTTTACCCTATTTACTCAACACACCCATTTCCTTTATGGAAACAATCTGTTTTTATAGTCTGAAACTTTCATTCCTTTACTTAGTTTGTTCATTTTTATCTAGGACATATGAGTTAAATTATATGGTAACTGATCATAGCACCCTCTATGCCCACCCCTATCCTAATTGTTGGCTTTAATCATTTTTTCATTTTATAAGGGTCATACTGGCAGTATTTGGGCACGTGTGTCACTTCTTCTGGTACCTAGGGAGTCATGTTATTCCTGATTCGACTCAAGGCTTTGTATATGCTAGGAAAGTGCTCTCCTACTTGAGGTATAATGTAGATCTTTAACTTAAAAAAATGGTTTGTTTCCCTTAATGATAACAGATAATGTTTTAATTGTTTAGATATAGCATAACTCCCTAGGTATACCAGTAGAGTGATATAAGTGCCCAAATACTGCCAGTATGACCCTTATAAAATGAGGGTAAGATTATCTTGTGCTGATTTTTTTCTTTCTTACTTCACTTAGCATTGGTTCCACTAATTCCTTTCACACTTAAAGGTTCCATCTTTTTGGTAACTGAGTAGCATCTTATTTCATGTATATAATACCTTTGCATTATCCAGTTTTCGCTGATTGTCAAAAGGCTATTTCCTGATCATGATTTTTATAAAACTGCTACAAAGAAAGTAAATGTTCACTTGTACTAGTGGACTGCTGTTATGTTCTTGGGAAAGATATTCCAAGAATGGAATTTCAGGGTCAGTTTACAGTTGTACTCTTAATTTTTTATGATGTCTCCAAATCGTTATTTTTTCCCCAGAGGCTGAAGCTAGAAAATTCCCATTAAACGCGGATAGGATTCTTTTAGCGCCTCCCTGCCTGCCCTTGTTTTTTTGCTCTGTATTTCCATAATAGTCATTGGTGGTGATAATTTCTTCATATGCCTTTGACATCTTTATGTGTCCTTGATGAATTCTCTTTTCATCTCCGCTCCCAATGTTGATGGTCTACTTGTTGTGACTTTGCTCTGTTTTGAGAGTGCCTTATTTATGTTAGATATTACCTCTTTTTCTGATGAATGATGTACAAGCATTTTTTCATAGTCAGTAGCATTTTTTTTTTGTTTGTTTATTTTAGGCTACTTTCTTTTGCAGTGTACATTTTTTTATTTTAAAGTAATCTTACTTTATTCTGCTTTTATTTTCTTTCCCAATGATGTCATGTTATTGATGAGTCCTGTGAGTTCAAGATTATTTTTCTACTCATGCTTCTAAATGGTCAGTCAGACATTGTATGGTTTTAAAAATAATAAGAATAAGAAACAGATTCAACAATATTTATCTAAGTCAGTGTTTGGAGGTGTTTTAGATGCTTAATAGTAATGCTTAGTAATAATTTTCTTTTATGTTTCATTTTTACAAACACTTGCTCTATGTTCTTGCATAGGTAAGAGTAAAACTCTATTTCTTTTGAAAGGTAAGAACTTGGTTCATGCTGAAAGAAATTGATTTTAGTTACTAAGGAGACTTTGGGAAGTCTGGCATAGATGAAAGTGTCTGATTCTCTACAATAATTATGTTTTAAACTTTTACAAAATCTGACCTAATCTGATTTTTTTTCAAAATATGCAGCAAATTTAGATAAAATATAAATCCTGTGTCATGTATTTCAAAAGTTTGTTTGGACTGAGATACTGGGTTTGCATGGCTTATGTTTCTCAAAGTTTTTTAATCGATCACAATCTATGTTATTGGAAATACAAGTATAGAGTCAGAGAGATAGGACACCTGACTGTCACCCATTAATCCTTCCCTCCAAATATAAATTTAATATATGTGTGATATAAGTAAGTAAAATTATAAAATGCATCATTTCCATAAGTGCTTTTTCATTTTATGGAGGTACAATATACAAGTTTAAATAATCTGAGCGTGGATTGACAGTATAGCTTTTAGGACAGTTGCCTAGCATGTGTTAATTGATGGGTTTGATGCCTGGCACCCTAGATGGTCCCCTGAACACAGCCAAGATTGATGCCTGAGGAGCCGGAGCAATAGCACAGAAGGTAGGGCATTCGCCTTGCATGTGGCTGATCCAGCTTCAATCCCCAGCATTCCACATGGTTACCCAAGCACTGGTAGGAGTAATTCCTGAGTGCAGAGCCAGGAGTAACCCCCAAGCATTGCCAGCATTGCCAAAAAGAAAAAAAAAGACTGATTCCTGAGCATAGAGACAGGAGCAAGACTGAGACCCATCAGTCCCTTCCCACACACATACCTAATGAACACCAAAAAGTAATCTAAATATTTTTACATTAGATCTATCTGTGTTTGATTATACAGTTAAATTTTTTAAGACATACCTCATTCCATATTTTATGTATCATTTATATTAGGAAATGTCACTCAGTATTTGTTAGCTTACCGAATAAAATATTTGCATTTTCCTAAAGGCATATTGTTTAGTTTTCATTCATTTAATGATGATGAATCTTAGAATAAAAATATTTGCATGGATAAAATTTAGATATTTGTTGCAGGTTTCCTTTTATATTTAAAGAGATTCAGGCACAGGAGAAATAAATATCATGCTAAGGTAAAAATAAAATAACCACTTATTTGTTAATGAACTTGAAGATTTTGTTTTCAATCTTTTTTTTTCTGTCACCTGGCTCAACAGAGAAGTTTGCACACCAAATGAGAATTCCCACTCTATCTATTTTGGAATGAAATTTGAAGCTCTATTTTCATGTGTTATATCTGTCTCTTAAGAGCTACATAACCTGAAGCAAAATAATTGTCTGCTATCAGTTTTCTATAAAAACTGGCAAAAGCCATCATACTAACAAATTCACACAATTGCTGTAAAGATCAAATGAGATGCATGTGAAAACACAAGATCTCATAATAGTATCAACATCTAGAATAATTTATATTGGCACCACATTTTTTAGAAAGTACTATTTATTATTGCTTTGGTGACAATCATTTGACCTGCTTATTTTCCTTACATTTATATAAGAAAAAAATGTTAACAGGCCATGATGTAAGTACAGAATTTGCCTTATAATTTAAACACTCACTGTACAAGATAGAATTCTTCATTTTATAAAATAATGTCCATTGTTATTTATAAACAGAAATATTGTGATAAATAATATCAAGAAACTGCATTCAGGGTGCATTTGTATTGTTATGTGAAAGTTACTTTTATTGATATCAAAACATAGAGACTGTACTGATTTTTACTATTTTTAAGAAACACAATATGTTGATATAGGATAAGTTTCTTCCTTAAGGTTTTAATTAATACAATTTATAAACTTATAATTTGATAGAAAATTTCCATAGTTACCTATTATTTATTTCTTAAATATTTTCTGGCATATGCATTTCATTCAAGTATCCATGCTTTTCTTTCTGAATACTAAGACTTTGCTAATACTTTTCTGATTTGAATCAGAGCTGACCCAGGTTTTATCTCTAAACCACACATTTGCTCTTGAGAATGAACAGAAGTGAGCATTGAGTACAGAGCAAGTAGTGACCCTTAAGCACCACCAGGTGTGACCCAACCCCCTCTGCAAATAATTTTGCTCACATTATCTTTTAATTTGCATCATTATAAATATTTGTATATGATGTACCAAGAAAAATCTGCTCCATCAATGGCGTGTATTGAGTTACTGCTTTTGCAGTTTTTTTGCCTGTCCATGATTTAAAAAAGAGCAGTTACTTGATAACAGTGTGTATATGTTGAGGGTGTGGAGTTTTTTGGGAATTTTTGATAAAAAGTAACCTGAGAGCCTCAGATTTCAACTGGATAGAAAATATCAACTTTACAGTCATTTCTTAATATTTTAGGTAATTTTTGAGGCTCAAAGATTACTTTGAGCCTAAAAAAAAGATTTCTTGTAATATTTAAGTGCGGGATCCAAATAATTAAGAATTTGGTTTTTAAATTCTGCAGCCTTTTATTGAAGATTGCACAAATGTTATTTATGCTTGTCAGAACATACTGGTATATTCACAAACACATTTTGTTTATCCATACACACAGATAAAATAGAAAGGAGTATTATGGGACATAACATTATAAGGCATTTCAAAAACATAGTACAATCAGTAAAATATTTATCTGACATATTTACTTATAATTATGATCACTAGATCACTAGACATTCTGTTGTTCATCGATTTCCTTGGGCGGGAGCCAGGAACATTTCCATTTGACCCTATCACGTGCCAGTGTAGCCCAATGAAATCTGCTTGCTTCAGGAATACGAAGAGCCTTACATCGTTCGTTCAGGGTCTTAACAAAGAAGTCTGACCATCTTGTAGGTGGGCGCCCATGTGATCTTTTGACATCCCATGGGATCCAGTCAGTAACGACTCTAGTCCAGTGGTCATCTCCAAATCACATTACTGATTTTTGATGCCTTGGCAAGCGAGACAGCGTCCCTCACTCTGGAACAGCTTCAGAGTTCGGAACTCCGGACTCCTCTCACTTGAGTGAGGCATGATATTCCAAGCCTAGCTCTTTCAATTCCTTTTTTAGAGACCCAAATAGCATTATCATCCTGCTTTCCTAAGGTCCATGTCTCTGAGGCGTATGTTAATGCAGGATGAATGGTGGAGTCAAAGAGATGTGCCCAGAGCCAGAGGTTCTTTGTCCATTTAGCTATTTCTTTGATGCTTTTGAAGGTGCTCCATGCTGCTCTCTTCCTCCTGCGCAGTTCAGGTTTTAGGTTGTTCATCATGTTTTTTTCTCGACCTACGTACACATAACTGCTGCATTCAGAGATGTCTGTTCCATTGAGAGTGAATGGGGCCTCTGGAACTAGTTCATTTCTCATGAACATAGATTTGTTGAGATTCAGCTGTAGACCTATCTTTCCACATTCTCGGTCAAAGTCAGCCAGCATTTGTGCCGCTTGGGTAATGTTTGGTGTTATTAGTACGATGTCATCAGCGAAGTGGAGGTGGTGTAGTCACTGACTGTCTATCTTCAAGCTTATTCCTTCCCATTCTAATTGTCACAGGATGTTCTTGAGGGTGGCGCTGAAGAGTTTTGGTGAAATGGTATCACCCTGCCGAACCCCTATTTTGACATCAATGATCACTTCCTTGTAGAATCGTGAGATCCTGGTGATGAATCCATAATACAGCTCACAAAGTATCTTAATGTCTTGGGTTTGAACTCCCTGTTGGGCTAGGGCTTCGATAACCACTTTGGTCTCAACAGAATCACTTATGATAATAAGCAAATAAATATTGAATGCTAATATAAATTGTACATAATTCATTGACCTGACAAGGGTTAATAGACTCTCAATTTCTTTATTATCACAGTAGTAATAATGTTTTATTAGTTAAAAATATACATTACATTATTACAAATTAAACTAAATTAAATTACATTATTACATTAGTAATGATATAGTTTGGTTGTATAATTTTTATTTATAGTTAAAATTTTATATTCTTAATATACGCAATAGACATAACTACACATATTTAAAGGTATAGCAGATAAGCTGGATAAGTAGATAGTGTTAGTTGCTGCTCTTATTTGGTCAAACTAAAATGACATTTAAACCACAAAATAGAAAAAACACACTATAATTTAAAGTATATTTTATTATTTTTTCTATATTTGTTGTATCTTGCTTATCAATTTAAATGAATAATATAGGATAGATATATAATCAGTGGGAAAAGTATTCAGGAAGAGTATAATATAAACAAGAGGCTATATACTTTCATGATATTTCATGGGATTTTGAATCTAAAGTGGAAAGGTTTAGAAAGTTTGTGTCTCAAAACTGTATTGTGCTGAATTTCATGAGTTGCCTGTTATAATATGGCCTTCATCATTACCAAGCCATCTGACTTCTTACAAAGGGATTGGGAAAAATCCCTACTGCAAGCAATGTGCAAAGTAGATTTAGAGTCAAACAACATCCCAAGGTCCTACAAATACAACCAGAGTAAAAACAATGATTTTGCTACTTACTTTTAGTTGTTTTGGAAGAAATACAGTATGAGGTGGCTAGTAAGATAGCTTTCTAATACAGTTGTATAATTGATAATGTGGCTCAAGATATTTTAATAGATTTAAATCATGGAAGCAGAAGAGCGGGGATTATTAAAGGATTATGATTAGGATGTTTTATGTCTATTAAATGTGCTGTGAAAATGATGGTTATCCTTCCTTTTTATAGTTCAGATGCATTGCTAGAAAATTCAAACAAAGTAGACTAACTTTAAATAAAATGAGTAACACATTATATGTGTGGGTAGTAGCCATAAGATAAAGAGGGCATATACAAAAAATACATTATAGAAAATAGGAATTGAGTGAACACATTTTTTTCAAAAAGTAAAATTAAAGGATTCAGTGAAAGAAACTGAGAATGATGAACTCTGATTAGACAGACGGAAACAAAGAAAACACACTGTTTTAGAAAACATTATTATAGTAAATTTAAAGGAACATGATCAGTATTGTCATAGGTTAAAAAAGTTAGATCTAAAAGAATCTAGGATCAGGGATGATATATTATATTCAATATTGGGAGGCAGATTATATAATATACTGGGTAAAAATCCTCTAAGAAACATGGGAAATAAAGGGAATTGAAGCATTTCAATTTTAAATTGAGATTTGCCAATGGAAATTGCATTTCCCTAAAAGAAATAATACAGTAAATAGCAAAGATTCCCTTGCATCTAAGTAATACCAGCTTCTAGTTCTTTTAACTGTTTTATCTTGTCTCTGGAAAAGAAAGATAGGTATAAATTAAGTTCAAGAGTTAAAGATAAAGGACAGTAAAAAGTATACAAATATGGGCTGGAGAGATAGAACAGCAGGTAGGGTGTTTGCCTCTAATGCAACCTATCCGGGTTTGATCCCTGGTATCCTATATGTTCATCCTAGCACTGCCAAGAGTAATCCCTGAGCATTGCCACA
Source organism: Cryptotis parvus (assembly GCA_021461705.1). Lineage (NCBI taxonomy): Eukaryota > Metazoa > Chordata > Mammalia > Eulipotyphla > Soricidae > Cryptotis > Cryptotis parvus. The sequence continues at coordinate 170,870 of JAJIBD010005411.1, forward strand.
CGTGATCCAAAAGGAAAAAAAAAATGTGGATATTTGGAGAGAGGACACTTTGAACTTATGAGCAGATGAGCATATCCGTTCATTTATCATGTCTTTTATGTATTCAAATTGCGTAGTAACATGGTAATATTTTACATTTATTTATTTATTTTTTGACAATTACAAAAAATGTTCATGTTTGGGTTCAAAGCCATACTGTGTTCCAGCACCCATTCCTCCACCAGTGCTCACTTCCAACCACCAATGTCCCCGATACCCTCCCCCCCATCCCCTAGCCTGCCTCCTCTGTTGACATTTAAAATTTGTGAAAAAATGTGGAGTTTAGTAATTTTACTTAACTTCGAATCTAAGAGATAGCTCAATAAATTTGGAAGAATCCACTATATAGTTAAAAATCTGTCTTTTCTTGAGGTAGCATGATTTAAAAATTAGGAAAAATGCTTACCTTAATATGGGTATTCAGTGTCTCTCAATTTATTATAAATTACAATTTAGAAATGTAAATGGAAAGCAGTCATTTTAATTAGGAAGATACACTTGGAAATGAAGTAATTTTTAAGGTAATTGTCTTGGTGAGTGTGTTACTGATGGTTTAAATTTATTTATCACACATGCCACAGTAAAATAGGTATTTATGGCATAGTTTTTAATTAGAAATATTGGCTTGTAGAACTTATGTGATGAATCATTTTATCCATATATCGGCTTGAGTGGGTGAGTGAAAGAAGATTCCAGTGATGACAGCACAAGAGGATCCTAACTGAAGCATTCTTCTAAATGTAGTCTTTATAACACAACCAACCCAGTTTTATAGTTCAGCTTCTGTTCCCAGGTTGTACATCAGCAATGAAGAACAAAGATAATAAAAATATTAGCTTGTGCTCTGGAAACAGGTAGTTTTGCTTTTCATCTTAACTGAAGCACTTTAAAAATTAATAGGAAAAAAGGTATATGGCTACATATTTCTAAATGTAAATGGAATTGGAAAGGAATCAACCAACCTTGTCAAATTTATGAGCATGAGTGCAATAGTCAAGCTGATGAGATAGCTTCGCAGGTATGAAGGATATGTCATTCAGAAGGACACATTGATTTGAGTTAGTTCTTTTTTTGTTTGTTTGCATTTAATTATGTCCTAAAAGGATTGGTATAGATAATAAAATATACACGAACTAGCACTTCTGATTTATAAAAGTATATCAATGACATTTCAATTTAGAATACAACCTCTGTAGGGAGAATAAAGAGTATGTACATGCAACTTGCATTAACAATATTGAATTCAAATGAAAATTTATTCTTATTCCTCATTCTTCTTGTAACCAAGGTATTTTATTCTCACTGAAATGTACATTTTAACATTGCTTGTTTTAGCTTAAAACCCTTAATCAATAAAAAACCAAACTATAAACATAAATATACTGACTTGAGAGTCATATTATGCACTATCATTTCTATCTTTGTTAATCTTATAAATGTGGTATATCTCAATTCCCCTTAGGTAATGAAATAATAAAAAAAAATTTGGGGCATGGGAGATATATCAAATGGCTTATTTCTGAGGCACTTTCTGGCACCCAGAGAACACTAGGTTCAACACTCTTGAGATTTAGCCCTTATGGCCCCAGTGCTGCAGGAGGCCCAAAAGCAAAGAAAAGTGAGGGGGAAAGGTTGATTAAGTGCTAAATGAGTGTACAGCTTGCAGATTTGTCTTATAGATTTATCATTCATCAGATGTGTTGATATCAGTTTGTATTCCAGTGGGTAATTTGGTAATAGGGACTATTAAGGATAGTAGAGGTTTAGTAACATTTAGAACCTCAAATTCAGAAAACTCAGTGTGGTAATTAAAAGAATAATGAGTCTTAAATTGTAGTTTCATACTTTTGTCTTTGTTAAAATAATCATTGATTGCCGGTATTACCTATTCTCCTTCCATAAGTCTTGGCCTTTCCCAAAGCTTTGAGCCAGAGCCAGTGTAAGATATACTGGTTTTCTCTTTAATTTTAAATAACTTGTCATTGTAATTATTATCCTCTTCACTTACAACCAAAGAAAGGAAGAGGATTGGCAATGCTGTCTCTGTATCGTTTTTGTCATTTAAATTGAAGCAGTCTGTCTTTTTGGAGAATTCAACAGCACCATGTA